>JBAGKK010020616.1:0-30196 GCA_037177015.1 Euceroptres primus | reverse complement strand
TCGGAGTCATTGATTGTATTGCTTTTCTATTCATGATATGATTCATGGAGATATGTAAATGTCTGGTCTGATAAAAAAAATTTTTTTTTATTATAGAGGAGGTCGAAATACTTTTACGTACTGAGTGTGGGACTCGACCTAAAAAACAGTAATACCCACTAAAACGAAATCCGCTTTTGCATTACTTCAGAGACATGGGAATAAGGCCAATACGCCAAGGTATGGCGTCTCACTTTGTGACAGCTTAGTATCTTTCGACTGCTGCTTCTTCTTCCTGACTTCCTTCTACAATTCTTCGCGTCGTTCTCAGTAGCGTGGCGGTGGCCGCACATCGGGCTCGTCGGCCTTCGGTAATTGGGATGATTTCGTCTATTTGGGTTCTCTATTCTGCAAATGCACCCCCTGAGTATGTGTGCGCGTCGTCCTCGGTAGTGCGCCAGGTGTCGCAGCTAGGGCTCGCAGGCCTTCGGCACATACGGGGTGGGGGACTTAGGTTATCTCCTGTTGCCTCAGTTCCGTTTTCTTTTTCTTTCGCAGCACTGTCTCTGCGTACTTGGCCACTGCATCCCAATTTGACTGTGAATGCATCATCAGCATTATGATGTTTTCCGGTGTGATTGTGGAACCAACCAATACCTCGGCGAACTCCCTTTCTTCCAGCCATCGACTACAGTGGAAAAAAGTATGCTCCACATCGTCCTCGACCTCCCCGTTGCAATATACGCAATGCGGGCTGCTTTTCCTGTTGCGTTTGTGGAGGTATGAGTAGAACATACCATGTCCAGTCAGCATCTGCGTGAGGAAGTAGTTCAGCTTCCCATGATTCCGGCTTGTCCACGAAGCCACCTCTCTGATAAGTCTATGGGTCCATCTTCCCTTTGTCGCACTGAACCAACGCTCTTGCCACTCCGTCAGCACTCTCTGTCTCTTCTTGGTTTTGATCAGGCCTACCGTTGTTTCCTGCGCATATCTCCTCTCGTAGGCCCTCTTGCATTCTAGCGCAAGTAGGTCTATGGGAATCACACCTGCTAATACCATAACTGCTTCCTTAGACACTATGTTGTAGGCACATGTGATGCGGAGTACTTCAGAGCGTCTGCCCAGGCCTCCGACCCGCAACAGGATGGAGTGGACGACACTCATCAAGATCCTCCTCTTGCTCGATCTTGGCCCATTGACATTTAGCCTCAGTCTTGCGAGTGAGGCCGCCATCTTGGATGCTTTTTCGGCAGCTCCTTTAATCTGCTTCCGGTAGATTAGCTTCCTATCCACTGTCGCGCACAGATACTTCATTGGTTCCTTGGCTTTGATGAAAACTCCGGCCACATTGACCTCCAGAAAAGGATCAAAACTCCTCTGCCTTGTTAGAACAACCACTGCGGTTTTCTTTGCAGCAAGGGCCCGGCCGTACTCATCCAGACGGGTTTTCACTAGCCAAACGATGTGTCTAACTTTCCATTGTGCCTCTTCGTCGCTTCTGGCTCTTATCACTGCTGCGATGTCATCGGCGAAACCAACCAATCTGACCCAATCCAGCAACTCGATCCAGGTACAGGTCTGGGCCGAGTGACGAGCCTTGTGCTACACCTGCGGTGACTCTGCTCCGTCTTTGACCTTCTGTCGTCTCATAGAGCAGCTCTCTATCGTTCAAGTAGTCATTTATCACCCTGAGTAAATAAGCCGGCACCCTGAACCGATGCACAAGTGCATCCAGGATGTCAACCCACCTCGCTGAGTTGAAGGCACTCTTCACATCAATGGTGACTAAGACACTGGCATCCCTCGTCCTGTGGTTTCCCCTCCATGACTCATGAGACACTTCTACGACCTCACGAATAGCCCCAACTGTCGAACGTTTGGCGCGAAAGTCATGCTGGTTCTCCGAGGGGCCCCCTGTTTCCTCAACCGCTGTGCGCAGTCTAGCTTTGAGCATCTTTTCATAGATATTTCCGAGGTTATCGAGCATATAGAGTGGCCTGAAGGACGATGGAATGATGGGCGGACCCTTTCTCTTGTCCAGCAGGATTAACCTCAATACTTTCCACCTCTTGATAAAAATACCCGCTAAAAGGCATGCACTGAACATGTTTAGCAGCACGTAAGGTCGCTCCCTCACAATGACTTTCACCACTTCTGCAGGTATTCCATCTGGTCCAGGGGCCTTGCGATTGCCTAAGGAAAAGGCCGCTGCCTAAGCTGTTCTAGATTAAAGGTCGGTGTTGTCTCAGAGGCGTCTGGGTTCCTGACTTGACCTTTTTCCAGGTGATCGGGGAAGAGTGTTGACACGATTGTCTCCATCGTCGCCGGGTCACGCGGAGCTTCCGGCGCTTGACCTCCAATTCTTCGAGTGACAATACGGTAGCCAAGTCCCCAAGTGTCATTGTCAATGTCTCTGCATAGAGCCGCCCAGCAACTGTGTTTGCTGGCTTTATGGCATTCCTCAGTTGCTTCTTGGCTGACAGGCAGAGATCTGCAGCAGCTGTTGCGCTTGCTCGGCCTATTCTACGCTGTGCTCGTCTCCGGAGATACAGTGCCTTCCGTCGTAACTCGGCTATTTCGGTTTTCCACCAATAAGCAGGACTCCTTCGCAGGATTCTGGTTTTTTTCGGCATTGCTTTATTGCAAGCCCTGGTGATGTGATGCATCGTCTTTTCAATGCCTTTTTCGGCTTCCTTCGCAGTGCCTCAGGTTTGGACCTCCTGTTCAAAGCATAGCTTGCCTGTCCGCTATAAACTCTCCAGTAGGGCTGCCTCGTCCAGTTTGGCTACATTCCAGCCGCGTAGGGACATAGTTCTTTGGACCCTCTCGGCGTTGTGCCCTTTGGGCCTCTCCTTGAGCTAGAATTGGATGTACTGGTGGTCACTATCAGTAAATGATTCCAGAACCTTCCATTCGCAGATCACTCTAGCCAGATCTGGAGAGGCGAGGCTAATGTCGATGATTGTTCGCCGACATGCGGCACGCCTGAATGTTGAAACTCCTCCGGAGTTGAGAAAAATCAGGTCTAATCTGGCGGCCATTTCGACTACAGCAGCACCTCTACTGCAGGACCAACTTATCCCCCATTCGATTGCCTTAGCGTTAAAGTCACCAGCTACAACGATGGGGCCATCAACGTCGTGGATGCTTGCCTCCAGATCTTCTAACTTCTGCCTAAAAACCGCGATGCCTTCGTTAGAAGAGAGGTATACGCTAACATAAGTAGCATCCGCGCGCCTGACCCACACAAAGCCATCGTCACGACCTACTTCCGAGACAGGAAACCCAGTAGCGTTCCTGTTCCATATCGCTGCGGTGCCCTGTCTGGGCATGTCACGGTGTTGCTCCGACATAATGAGCAGGTCAGGATCGCCTCTTTTTTCGGACTCGGCAATTCACCCAGCCCACCTTAACGTGACCAGCGTCCAGAAGTTTTATCGCCATGGTCTCGTCCAACTCGACGAATGTCATGATGTTCCCCCAGCGATTGGTTCGAGACATGTTAATCTTAATCTTTCCATTGTTCTCCGTCCCAAGTATGGCTGATAAGGCCTCTTGCACCTCTTTTTTTTCAGTCGAAGCATCTAGATCACGGATCTCGACCTGCCCTCTCGGGACCAGGATGCGCACGCTTCCTGTGACCTCTATGGCCTCCTTTAGCGCTACGCTAAATTTGTCTTTGTTCAAAGACTTAGTTCCAAGTTCAACGAGGACTCCGACATTTTTGGTCTCTCTAATTGCCAAAACTTTGACTCCCAGATTATCTGGGTTCACCTTAGACCTTATGGTCTTAAGAACGTCGACATATTTTTTTCCTTCTGCGGGGCTAATGAGGGCAGCCTCGGGGCGCGGGCGATCCCTAGTTTTGTTTTTTTTGGCTTAGGTTCCCTCCTGTTTGACCGTCACTGGGATGCACAGTCTTTACTTGGGCTGTCCTATCCTGGCGAGTCCGCCCTTTGACCTCCTTCCATTCGCCGTTTATATCTACCTGCGACTTCTTTCTCGGTTGGGCAACGCTGTCGGCAGAGGGACTCTACGTTCCTTTTCCGCTTCTCTGTTAGTCTGGGTGTCAGTTCAAGTGCCTACACGTCTTTCTTAGGCCCTGCTTGAAGAACAGTTCTTGCCTCCTTCAATCTTCCCCTAGCCGCATAGAGTTCTTTCCCTCTGATGAAAGCAGCAGACAGATTATCACCAATGTCCTTTTGGGTGTTTTTTACCTTCTTACAGGCTGCATAAGAAGCGTTGACATAGTTCAAGAATTTCTTGAACAGCCGCATCTCATCTTCCTCCAGAACCTCCAGGGCCTTAGCTTCAACGCGTGCGTTTTCCGCTTTCTCTCCTGACTTCTCTCTACCCATTTTGATCTCATTGTTCATTGCCATTGCCATTTCGTCTTGAGTATTCCTGTCCGGATTTGTGGTTGCCATAAAAAGGGGTTCCAGCGCTTCGTGCGTGAAGGGGTGGGCCGAAAATAGCTGGGAACGGGTATACCCTCAGACCGTAGTCCTATCACAGTTCTCTGGGGCCCAGCCTTCGTTTAACCGGTCCCGGAATACACGGACGGACCAGATTCGCCCGGAGCACTGCAGATTCCGACCTCTGCAGCCACCACGCACTTCCTGATCAGGGCCCGAAGGGGCTGGATTCCTGGTGTCCGGTCGCAGCTTACACTTCAGCAGAGCAAGCTCACAGCAGCCCCTGCACTAGGCCGGCAGTTAGCCAGACATGGTTCGGGGCACTCCCAATGGGCCGCGACCGTCACCGATTGTGTGTTTGGTCCACGGGGCCTATTTTATTTCAGTCCTACCCTCTGTTTCCAGCGAGCGTTCCCCTATCCGCCACCTGGGGACGCGCCAAGTAGGGGTATCACCTCCCCTTCATCGCAGACAACTGCGATGGTCCTTGGAATCAGAAGATGGTATATTGTATGTGTGTTGTGTATGTAGATAAAATAAAGTAAAAAAGATATGATCGATTTTTATGATTCAACCTCTTAAGAGCAAATAAGCGTACTGGTCCAAATTTTCCAAACAGAGCAATTTGGAATATTTAGAAGAATTTAATTTACTTTCATTGGAATGCTCCGGGAATATTCCAGTGAAAGATTTTAGACACATTCTAAATAATATTCTGGCAATATTCCATAGAGATATTTCAGTTTTCAGTTCGAATCTTTTTACAATATTTCTAAAGAATATTTCCTCAACATTGCATTGAAATATTCCAAAGGTCGGACATTGTGTTATTCCTGGAACATTGCTGTAATGTTCCTTGGGAATATTCCAAATGTCTCAAGGGAATATTCCGGGAACATGAATGGATATTGTATGTTATGTGGGAGCATTATGAATTATGAAATGATAATAATGCTTAAGAAATGATTGTTTATGTTAAACCTTCATGATTTGAAAATAAGTTATTTTCAAATCTATGACCTAGGTGGAAAAATTATGCATAAGCTATGCATAATGAACTATGGGTAGTCACTATGCAAAAAATTATGCATAAAATGTTGCCAACAAATGACAACTAGTTTTTAACTGTTTCTAACATTTTGATATCTTTAGATTTATTGAATATGCATAATTTATGCATAAATTGTTAACCTGTGGAGCTTTTTCTTAAGTTTATCGAAAGCACATTGCTTTAACAAAGCACATGGCTTGGTTGTGAGGATCAGCTATAAAAAATGCACAGAAGAGAATTCTTGCATCTTGTCCTCTTTTTCGTACTCGCACCTTGTCATTTTTACGTTTCACAATTTCCTCTCTTTCATCCTTCCCTTCGTCGTTCTTGCAAAAGAAATGTAAATTTAGTCAAAAGCATGTGAAAAAAATTTGGAATTTTTACAAACGTGTTCTGGAATATTTTCAAAAAGAATTTTTAAAACCGAGATTAAATTCAAAACTATCGATTATAAATATTTTTGCAGTTGTTGAATACAATTTTCTGCAAAATAGTTTCAACAAAATTGATTCTATTATACTTTGACGTATACTGCTTGTTGCTGTATAATTCATGTATTGTTCGCCATGTCCAATCGGAAGAAGTCTGCTACGTAAGTGCCGAAATTTCATTATAGAACCCTACTCACGATCGTAAACGCCGTCATAAAATGTTTGACGGTTGTCTAAATGCCACTTGTGGGCGAAAATAATGCATTTAAAATGTTCAATTATATATGACAAATATATGTATTTATTTATCTAGTTTAGGCATCTGATTTTCAAGAGAATTATAGCTTTTAATTTACATTTAAATTATATGCTCCGTTTATTTTTGTTGTCAACTAGAATTATTTCTTTCAACAAGTACTGCCAAAATGTTCTCTTCCCTTTTCGTTTTTTTCTTCAGTTTTCTTCTAGAAAGACCGGTTTTAGTTTTCGATTTTGCATTTTATTTCGGTTTCAGGTTTAATCGCTAAAAAAGGTAATTAGTATCAATAATTATTACAGTTATTATAAAAATAATCGATTATTATGAAAAGAACATAAAATTTATTTTCATTCTAAGGTACATAAATCTATTGTAAATTGCAAAGTTAACTGAACCATACCCAAAGGTTTTGCCTGGAGGTTATTTGGAAAACTCTATTCAATTCTTATTAAACACAAACAGGGATTTTTCGATCTTCTGAAACAATTTCGTTTTAATTTACAATTATCAAGTGGTTTATTTAAAAAATTTCAAATATTGAAATAAAAATGAAATATAATATTAAATGTTGTAATTATTTTGAATTTGCTTTTTAAAGTGAAATTTGCAGTCTAAAGATTCGAAATTTTGCAAGAGAATAAACGTTTTAAGATGCACCATAGTCAATTCAACTTTACTTCGTTTTCCCTATTTATAGAACGACTGCGGAAATTCATTTAAGATACCTGTTTCATTTGCCTATTAAATTCCCATTCAATCGTTCAGTCACCCTGGGTTTACGCGAAGTTGCTCGTGAGGCTGCAAGAAATTGTTTTTCTGTTTTTCCCTCACTCTGACAGTATAATAATCTCTTATGCATATATTAACGCTTATAATACTCAGACTTTTGCTGCACCAGGGAGTTTTTCATTCAGTTGTGCAATTTAAGCAATCCTAAAGCATTCATTTAAAACTGATGATTATTATTACTTGCAACATTATTATAACTTTTAAGAAATTCGTAATTGGACTGCTTTTGCAAGGTAGATCGCGTGGTTTAAACCACGTTTTCCCTGTGTATAGTAGCCAAACACCTCAGAAGATGCAGAAGATGTGGTTTGAGAGCCAAACAACCTTGTGGAGTTTTTGTGGTTCATCTTATTCGCCCGGGGTTTATTTAGGAGTTCCAGGCACTCTTTTACTTTTTTAATCTTCTAGGACAGTGGCTCTCATTTGTATCTTATAAATTTAGCTCTCGAGTGCGTGGGCGCACAGTGGGGTAAAATTACGAAAAAATGCTCAAAATGCGATTCTGCCTACAATTTTCAACCGGTTATAAAGTTTATTTTTGAAATTAAATTGAATTTTTTTATTAAATTGAAATTAAATGAATTCTTAAGAGATTTCTTTGGACTGATCTTTTTAAAAAAGGTGTCAAATTCTTTTCATTTAAACATAAATTTCAAAAAAAATTATAATGAGACCAAGAAAAAAAATAATGTTCATTACTTCCGAAGATATTCATAATTTTTACATTCATTTGCTGAATGTGCTGTAGAATTGATAAAGTCCTTTTCATTTGCGATGTAAATAATATTATTTAAAAAAAGACTATTTAAAACCTTGCGGAACATTAAAAGAAAAGCGATTACCTGAAATTCTTCAAATATTCTTCAATTATTGGTCGTCTAAGATATTATACAAGAAGATGCGTGAATACACGAAAGTGTAAATAGGAATTTACAGCTAAAGTGCAGAATAATGTTTAATGTGAATAGAATAATTTGTTATCGTTGGATGCGATTACAATTAATTTCACTCAGCCTTGGAATTTAAATTTTTTATAAATTTCTGACCGTTGAATGATACCTCACTTCCTATAATGATTACCTAGTGATGAAGCTATCTCTTTAGAGATTCCTCTGGGGAAATAACCTCCCTTGTAATAACGCTTGCTACACGAGGCGCAAGGGTTATTCTTGTATCTTCTATTGGACAAAGAAACTTTTAATGAAATTCTGCAGAATGAAAATATTTTTCGTTGACGTACGATAATGATTGTTTTGGATAACCCATGTCGCTAAAGATAAAATATTTATAATGATTGTTTTTGATAAACCATGTCGTTAAAGATAAAATATTTATAAAAATTAAAATTAAAGATCATATTTATCATTGCACTATAGGCCGAAATGAAAATGCACACATTTATCGAAATCTATTGATTCGAGCACAGAAAAAAGTCTTATTTTAGTATATTAAGAAGTAACAAAGAAATTTGGAAAAAATTCTGCTTTTGGATTTTTTGATTTGAAAATTAAGATTTTTTTAAAACACTTATTATATACGGTCGGTGAAATAGATATGTGATGAGAACCAGACAGGCGGACAGACAGACAGATAGACACCTACGTCAAAACCTGTTTTTCGACTTCAGGGATTTGAAAACTTGAAGATCTGACACTCTCATGTGATGAGAATGTAAAAATTTTCAATAATTAACGAAATAAAAATATTAATTATTAACTATTAGCTGTTAATAATTTGAGGCTTTTATAGTTTTTACCTCAAATTATTAACATTCAAACAACTGTTCAAATATATCTTTATTAAAATTATAATTATTAACTGCAATTAGTTCTAACTAATAAATTACATAAGAGTCCTTACTCAAATTATGTAACAAACAAAATAAATATGAGAAGGATAAAAATATAATTATCGAAGGATTGAGAGAGATCGAGATATATTTATTCTTTTGTTTGTTACGTAATTTGTGTATAGTCGCTAATTCGAAAATAAATTATTATTAATTTTCGATAATATTGCTGGATTGTCACTGTATTTGAAATGATTAAAAATAAAAATGCTATTTGCGGTGCTATTCCAGGAATAAAATAGAAATATATTTCTTGAAGCTAAATTTGAATTTCTCTAGTACCTTTGATGGAAGGGACGTGTCGGTTATATCTACAATCTTATCAGATTTTTTTCTTATATGTATGCAAAGATTATTTTGTCGGTTTCTTCTCCAACTGAGTTTAATGTGGTTATGATCCGTGTAAAGTCACGGAAACGTAATACCAAAGTGTTAAATCATCGCCGCCACTACCACCTTTCCTTTTTCACGGTCACGGGAAGCCGACAAGGATATATCTAATCGCAAATTCTAAAACGCCATGAGATTATTAATACCCTTCTTTATGAGCAAAAAGCTTTTTTTCAATTACTTTAAGAAAACACTATTACCCTGGACCCTTCGGCATGTGAAATTAACATGTAGCTAACTCTTATAACGTATTTTAAAAATATTTTAACGTCGGAAAGATAAAAAAAGCTAGAAACTCCAGAAGTGAATTTTTCTTCCAAAGAAATTTTTAATTAAACATTAGTTTTCGAAATGCTTTTTTTTCGATGAAACGGTTTGAAATTTTGAATTGTATTGAAGAGTCAAGGGCAAAGAAAAAACTAATACTATATACTATACTATATTAATACTATATACTAATACATATTGTGTTGTCATAGTAAAACAAAAGAATATTTAACCAATATTTGGATGAAATTTATCCTGCGAATTTAATTTTTGTTGCAGGTTATTTTTACCCCGGAATCGAGGTAAAATTTATCCTTCGTTTTTTCTATGTAGAAAAAAATCTGTAAAATTAACAGAATCATCTGTTAAAATAGAGACAGCAGATTTTTTCTGCTATATTTGCTGAAATTTCTGTTAAACTTACAGATGATCAGCAATTTTAACAGATATTTCTGTAGGATTAACAGAAATTTCTGTTGGGTTAATGGAGTAATTATGTTAATGGTTAATGTTAATGGTTAATGTTAATTATGTTAACTTTTCCTTAAAAAATATTAACCTAACAGAAATTTTTGTTTATTCTACAGAAATATCTGTTAAATTTGCTGATCATCTGTAAATTTAACAGAAATTTCTGTAAATATAACACAGACAAAACGAAGTGTTATTTTTACCCTGATTTCGGTGTGATATTTACCTGCAACAAAAATTAACTTTACAGGGTAAATTTTACCCAAATAAATTAAATTAAATTTTCGTTTGTTTTTCCATGACAGCACATGCATTTTGAAAGACTTGAAGTTGTTCAAATACAAATTTACCCCTCTAAAAAATTACTTGTAACAAATTTTATCCTTAGTTTTTCCTGATAATAGAAAAAATCTGCTGCCCTATTTTAACAGATGGTTCTGTTAATTTTACAGATTTTTTCAATGTTAAAAGTAATGAAGTTTTTAGTATTTTGCCTCTGTTTTTTTAATAGAGATCCAGGAATTCGATATTAGCATTGTTCTAGGGCAGAAGAGAATCGCGAAGGGCTCAAGAATAGATCCGATTTGAACAAAGCTCCGGCAAACGTCGGTAATAAAGTTTCGCGGAAGGAACGCGAGCGAGAAAGGGAATGCTCTCGGTGCCCCAAGGTTTTGCTTTACGATCACAAGAAATGTCTACGCTTTTTCACGCGGCCGCTCCTCCACACCAGCTTCTCTTTTTTTTTAAATTTTATTTCTTCTTTTTCTTTATTTCTCTCTGTTATTCGAAGAAGCGGCCCGCTAGTCGCGGTTTAACTAACGAAGTAGCCATTGTAAAAGCAGGTAATTTACTGCACCTAAATCGCATTCTATCTTGATCCTAGCGAAACTTCGCAAGGTCAAGAAGTTTGGTTCCCCTTTTGGATCTAATTTAGACTCAACATTTATATATTTTTTAAAAAACTTAAAGACAAAATTGTGAAACAAAGGAATGCAAACCCTTCAGATAAAATTACAATGTCTATTGCAAAATTGAAGTTTGGACCAATGAGATAATAAATTACCATCAAAAATCGATGGCTCAAAAAACTCGCAATTTCGATATTTCATTGTTATCGCTTTTCTTCAGTGACTGGATTTTTTAAATTTGAAAACTTAAACCAAGTCCAAGCCATAGATTTTTGTTTTCAAATGTCAAAAAATACAAGACTAATTGGAAAATTAAGTGATTCGAAATGAAAAGTGCGTGATTATGTTTATTAATTTTAATATAAAATTAATTAAAGGTTTTAATTTAAAAAAATATATATAAATAATATAACTTAAGAAAATTTCTGCTTCGAAAATAATTCAGAAGAGAGAAAAATTAGAGAAGTCAAATTTAAAAAGAAACTATAAATTAGAGATCTTCTTGACTTAAAAATACATTAGTTGGATTTTAAAAGCTTCCATTTTGAGAATGGAAATATTGAAGAATGTACTCCCTGTACAGTGTACAGTTAACTTCAAAATCAATTAAATCTTTATATTGATTTACAAAATCAAGGAAAATAAGCCAAAAATTATTTTTAACGAATTTTGACAAAGTACCTTCGGATACTTTGGACTGGGTCATAATTGTTTATTTGAAAATACTTATTAGGATATTTGTGTTTTTTCCTTCCATTTTAGAGAAAAGTCGTAATTTTCATTCAATTTCAATTTCCAACAGCTCATTTTGTTCCTTAAAAGATCCTATGCAGTTCTATCTGGTACGTTTTTATTAAAATTATTTTATTTAGAAATTTTACAGTTAATGATCTTGCAAATTAAATTACAAGTTTTAATTTAAAAAGTACGAAACAGAACTGTAAATTATCTTTTAAGAAACAAAATGAGCCTTTGAGAATTGAAATTGAATGAAAATTACGATTTTTATCTAAGACGAAGAAAAAAATGCAAATATTTAAATAACTACTTTTAAGTAAACAATTATAACTCAAACTATTTATTTTATATAAAACGTTTCAGTTTCTTTTTTAAAAGTCATTGGAATTAACAAAAAGCTCTTTTTTGTTGATTTTATAATTCAAGATAAATATTGATTAATTTTCCGTTTGACTGTATGGAAAAAACATCCTTAAAAGCCATGGTCATATTTAAATTTTTAAATTTGAATAGCTTCAATTCTAAAAACTTGGAAATACGAATTAAGGAACATAATCGAGTCTTAAATTTTCGAAGTTTTCCAGTTTAAAAATGTTTAATTTTTTCGAAATTGTTAAATATCGCTGTTTAATAATACCATTGCTTCATACTTCATTAATATTTAAATTTAAAAAATTTTTATTTTATTTTATTTTTTAATTTTAAGGATTTAGTAACAGTAGGTGTTATTTGGTCGACCAGGGTAGTAGTTAATAAGAAGTGTCGAAGTTTTTCCAATAGTTTTTGACCAAAGTTGACAGAAATTTTGACCAGTAGTCACAAAAACTTCTACACTTCTTATTATTTTTAAGGATTTAGGATTATTAAATGTCAAAATTAAAAGGCCATGCATCAGAGAGGAAATAATTAGCGCGCGTAGCGCGTGAATTGATCTAGTCTACTTTTAAAAAATGAACTATAATTAAATAAATAAATAAATTTAATGTAAATTTAAATGATCCATTTTATGTACTAGAAATTGGTTCAGCAGGAATTAGTGTTTTGAAGAGATTCTTTAAGACAACTAAGTCTTAATGATCGTGAACTATTTTCTTTTAAAAAATAAACTATAATTGAATAAATAAATTAAAAATTCTAATGTTCTGACGAGGTTTGAAATTCTAAAAATGAAATTATCATTCCCCGCACACAGCATCGCCGTACATGACTCACAGGAAACTCTTCCACCCCGTAATAAAGTAACTTTTGACTTCTTTCGAAACTGATGATGAGTGTTGACTATTCTAATTTCGTGGCATTGTGTTAGTAGGGACCTATTCAAATTTTCCTTTGCCCCTTTGTTATGACCATTCTACGCTTCTTTGAGTGTCAAATGCATTTACAAACAGAAAAAAATGCATGGTATGCACTATGCACTCTAACTTTTAATTCTTCATTGAATTACATTCTTTACATTTTTAAAATAATATGTAAGTTAGATGTATATGGATATGTATATTAATTAATTATAGTTCAACAAGGTATTTAACTTATAGAAAGTTTAAAACAAATAAAAGAATTGAATTTCACAGGATTCAGAAATATACACTCTTAGAAATTTTTTGAAATTTCAACCACTTTTCATTTACTGTGATTGAAAATTCATTTAATGTGGTTGAAAATTCTTTTACTTTCAGTTGAAAATTGGTTCAGTTGCGGTAATAATTGTATAAAATTTCAACTAAAGTAATTAAAGTTTCAACCAGATATTTCTCACAGTGAATTTACATATAATTAGACCTCATTCCATAATTATTACATCTCATGTTAAAAATCTTTTTTTACTGTCTACGCCCAGGATCCCAGAATATATGTACAATGAGAAAAAAATCTGTTGAATTAACAGAAGTAAGAATAAGGACAACAGATTTTTACATTCTCATCATCATATGAGAAGGTATTGGTTTTTTTCTGTTATATTTACAGAAATTTTGTTAAGCCTACGGATTTTAAACGCTTTTCTGTAAAATCAAAAAAAGTATCTTTTAAGTTTACAGATTTGAAGAAAAATTAGAAATCTATTAACCTAATAGATACTTGTGTTGATTTTACAGAAAAGCGTGTAAAATCCGTAGACTTAACAAAAATTTCTAAAAATACAACAGAAAAAATCTGGTGTACCTATTTAACAGATGACTTCTGTTAATTCAACAGATTTTTTTCTCCGTAGGTGACGATTAGGTAAAAATGGAACAAATATGGGAATATGAGCAATACAATTGTGCAATTTTTGAGACTTCTCAGATGCTGGAATGCTATTGCGTGCAGCATTCCGCGAAGCGTCGATTACGTTTGAAAACATAATCAGTACCTGCTTCACTGATTCAAGGCCCAACCGCGATAAATCATATTGCGGTTTCTAACCCCTATGTCAAAGTCTTTCATGAAGAAGGAAAAAGATGAAGGATTCCTGTGAGTTACTTACCGTGGAGAGATGAGCTACCTTGGGGCCCATAAGTTACAAAACTGCCTCTTTTGGAATAAAAATTTACCTTCTTTCAAGCTACTCGTATTATAGAAGGACGCAAAATTAAAATGACGATACCAAATTAATAATCAAGGAAATAAAATACATAAAAATTACACAATGGAGTAAATTGCCAATAATTATCCCCGAGAAAATTAAAAGAAATTTTCTGTCCACACAGAAAAAACTTAGGATAAAAGTCGCAGTGTTTTAGTTTAGGGGAATTGATTTTTATTCAGACAACTTCAAATCTTTCAAAATACATATTTTGTCATGGAAAAAAAAATTTAACCGATATTTTGGTAAAACTTATCCTGTGAAGTTATTGTTTGTTGCAGATAATTTTTGAAAGTGCGTCGTCTTTGAAAAGATTTGTATTGTATAAAAAATTTCGTTGAATGACCCCTATTTGAACGTTTTTCGATCAATCCGAAAAAAAGGTTTCTTTATCCCATTTTTTAAATTGATAAATTTTCCTTAATCTTCCGAATTATAAAAACTGCTAAGGAAACGCTTGAAAATGATATCAAATATTGCCTTCTTCGGTACGATAGACACGATTTTTAACAGAATCAGACATCGAATTTCATTTCTTTTGGAAAAAATGATTTCCAGGACTATTTGTATCATAGCCCTAAAGTACTTTAGATGCAGAAAAACTTCGTAAAGCAAGTCCCTAAGCTTTGTATATATGCAATTTCTCGATGCGAGAGAACTTGGCGGTCAAGGCTCCTTCGTGAGAGTCATTGACATCACGGCACGCACTTGAGAAGAGACTGATGTCCATTACACCGGGTGTCTAAAAAAAAGCCCATTGGCAAAATGATTTTCAGTTATCATATATTTTCATCGAACTAGTTGAAGCTGATCCAGCATTGTAGACTCGAGCGTTTCTCTAATCTTCAAGAACCTTGCATTTCTCGTACATCGGTTCATCAATTTTTTCGTCCTTTCGACTTACCTTCAGTAGGTCGTCCTTGTTCACTTTTTCCCCTTTATTTCTATTGTTTTCTGTTCCTCATTTGAAAAGTACTACTTTTTCATACATTTTTAAAATAATTTTATTTTCAAACGATTATTTTTATTTGTACACAGATGAAAGAAATTCCATTGCTCACAAACCAAATTGTGTAATGCGGTAATAAGCATACTTTACACAAAAAGGTCAGCACAAAATGCCAACTTTATAAAATCCAATTTTTGGCTCATGACAATTATTAATACAGGGTTCCAACATGTTTCAAAGCCAATTTAGACTTTCTCATTTGGAAAAATTTATAGGAAACTAAGGGTTGATATTTTTTTTAATTATATTTTTTCAAAAATATTTACTGAAAAAATTGACATTATTTTGAGCTGTTTTAAATTATATTTTTTCAAAAATATTTACTGAAAAAATGGACATTATTTTGAGCTGTTTAAACATTAATACGAACTCAAAAAATTCTTTTTCCAATTAAGAACGCTTTTTGACACTTTTTCTATGTTTTCATGTATAGTTTTATCGATTTCTAAAATAAGTAAATATTGAAGATGATTTTTCATTTTGGAAACTTAAAAAGTTTCTGTTCCTTCAAAAATCGTAGGCTTTCAATGAAAGGGATCTTCTAATAGGACCTTATTTAATGTATGCCAACAATTTGATATTTCAAGGATCGTTTAGTTCTGATTATAATTATATATTTTGATTGGATATTGAATCCAGAACGTTGAGTCAGCATTTGCAAGTGGTGGAAAGCATTCTACTACCCTAGTATTGCTATGCGCGACGCAGAGGCGTCATTTCCTGCGACTCAACTTCCGGCCGCCGGAAACGTCCTTCCAACCACAACTGAATCCTTAAATGCTTAAATGACAACTATCTTGTACCAGCGTTCTTTCTCGACTCGAGATGAAGACCAATTTCTATTTTACTTGAGATCGTGTATTTTTTTACGAATAACGAATTATCTCGCAATCGGATGAAATTACACGAAATGATACCACAAAACCTATATTTAAATCTTTTTTTAAAAACAACTGGCTTGCAATCCCTTCGAATTAAGAGGATACTAGATTTCAAAGTACTGAAGGGAATCGCCGGGAAATTATAGCTTAGAAACGTCTTTCAGAGTAAATGTGTAGAGTACTGGCTTCTCGGTAAACTTGCAAGTTCGTACTTTAAAATAAGTTATAATGAAAGGAAAAAGGTCTCATAAAAATACTCATTTCACTAATTTTTAAGATAAAAACTCATAAAAATACTCATTTCACTAATTCTTAAGATATATTTTACTCAAAGAGTTTTATAATTGTTTTAGGAAGCAACGAAATATTTTAAACATGATGTACATTTTATTTTATTTCACGGAAAACAGTTAAAAATTTACAAAGAAATCATGACTTTACTATAGGGTTAAAAAACATTGTTTGAATTAAGCGAATTTTTGTTTGAATCAAATGAAATTTGTTCTAATCAAACAATTTTTTGTAATATAAACAAAATTGTTATTTAGACCTTACTTATCGAAACGATGAACATAATTAACATCACTCTGAACACTTAGTATTTATAACCTACTAGTTATTCGTAGCAGTGCAAAGTGGTACTCATGTTACGTGTTGGGCATGTCTGATATAAATCATTGAAAAAAGATGATGGTTAGACCTACCACGTTTATTATGAATTTTTTCTGTAGCATTTAATTTACGACTATTTGAAATATATTTTCAAACGCAAAAATCTCCTTCAAATAGTAATAAATCAAAAGATGAGGTCTTTTTTGTTGTAGAATAATTCTTGGCGTCCTTCGATTTAAAAAAAAAATACAATCTATACTTCTATCATAGAGGACATAAATAAATGTTTATTTAAATGAAGTGTTTTTTTAGGAATTTAAAGTTTTAACTAATGTTGTTAAAACATCTTGAGAAATAATTTTTCTGCACTTATGTTTTAGTAATCGATATGGTCTGACAAATGAGGATCTCAATAGGCGTTGGAGTAATCCAGATCAGACCCTGCATCCAATAATTTATCATACGAAAGGGCTAATGGAGTATTGTGCGAGGGTATTGTTTCGACCACCTCATGTATTTGTCGACTATCATGGACATTCGCGTAGGAAAAATATATTTCTTTTCGGTTGCTCAAGGTCTGGATCCTGGAGTGCTGTCGACAGAGCAAAACCGGATCAACCGGTGCAGTATTTGGTGAGTTTCATATTAAAAATGACCAATTAAATCTTATTATCGCTTTTGAAGTAATTCAGTTAACATTCTTATGGAATTTAATTTGAAATGTACATCGTTTTTCAGTCTTTATTTAAATTAACGGGATTCTTAATTAAGAGAATCTGCAAATACACGCTTCATTAGATGTAGAATTTAAGACATGATGCTGACGCAGAAATTGACTCTTAGATATAAATAGTTTGCCATTTTCCTCATAGTTTAAGGAATGTTTATGTTGAAATTATATAAATATAAAACATTTAAGAGGAAACATTTAAGATAGTTTTGCAAATTTTAGATGCTGCCATATTTGATGCAAAAAATATCTCCTGCTTTCGCTCTACCACTCTGTTCGTTTAAAGTCGACAGACATAAAGAATCGACTGCCAGGGTAGCTATATGGCGACAATTGGGAGTAACTAGGTAAGATACTGAGTTTATATTGAACAGAAAATTTCAAAATATAATTTATAACTTGACACTAAAAGAGAGTTTAGTCCTGGTTCAATAAAATTATATTCTAGCTAGCTAAAAAACTTGTTTTCATCCAAACAAATATTTCAAATGATATTTTTCTAAAAAAAAAAAAAGTAAAAGTATATTCTACTTTCAAGACATTTAGTGCTTTTTAATTTCTACACTAATCATTTCCTCTCGATACTAATGTTCCAAACGTTTTTAACTGGAGTCCATTTACAGAGCTGGAGAGTATTTCAAGAAAAATGTATATCAAGTATTTGAAATACAATATACAATATTGTATTTCAAATACAATATACATGTTTGTTGAAAAACATTGCAGGGAATATACAATTTAGCCAATATATTTTAAATAAAATATAAACTACATTTAAGTATTTTTGTATTTTATTTGATATGCATTTGAGAATTTTGTATTTTATCTAAAATACATACTTGTATTTTATCTGAAATACATCCTAAATTTATTATATTAAATTCATATTAAACATACACGCACTATCTAATGCACTATCTATCACTGTCTAATGCACTATCTAATGCACTATCTATCTATGCAGTGGAGCTTCACAGATAGAGGTGTGCAGTTCGTTAGTTCGAAATTTCAATGCAAATTGATATCTTTTCGGCTGAGTTTAAAACATTAAATTTTTCGATATTGATTTTAATTTTTTAATTTTAATTTTTTAATTAACATTTAATTTGATTTTTATTCAAGAAGAAATTGAAGCTTCTAAGCTCTCGTCAAATGCAAGATTTCTCGAAATCGAAATTATTCAGTTGGTTTTGAAATTAAATCCATCTAAAAAAATAATTCGAATTTTTCAAATTCGAATTTTTTTTCAGATGGATTTAATTTTAAAACCATTCGAATTTTTCAAATTCGTATTTTTTTCAGATGGATTTAATTTCAAAACCAACTGAATAATTTCGATTTCGAGAAATCTTGCATTCTAAGACAACTTAGAAGCTTAATTTCTTCTTAAATTAAACTCAATTTCGAAAAATTCAATGTTTTAAACCTGACCAAAAAGATGTAAATTTGCATTGAAAATTCGAACTGACGAACTGCACATTAGGACGGGGTGAAAGTGCTCAAATTGATCAGATCTTTTAAGCCTAGTGAAAAAAAGTTGTGTTTTGGCACCAAAAAGAAGGGGCAAAAAAAATTTTCATAAAAAAAATTTTTTTCTGTTCGGACTTTTGACTTGAAAATTCGAAATTTTGAACATTTTTTCTATGGGAAGAATAATTATGGCAAATTTTTTGTACATGTAGTTTTCGATAATGAATAATATAAAATATAAAATTGAAAAAAAAATTTCTACAGGTTAGAATAATTCCATAGGAATTATTCCCCTTCTATAGAAGTTACACCCCTTCCATAGGAAAAATTTGACAAATGTTCAAAGTTTCGAATTTACAAGTCAAAAGTTCGAACAGTAGAAATTTTTTAACAAATTTTTTTGCCCCTTCTTTCTTGGAATTCATTGGAATTTAATTATGAATTGTTTGGATTCTTCTCGGAATCGGCATTGAATTCTTTAAAATTCTTTGGAATTCATGATGAGTTCTTTGGAATTTATTATAAATTCTCCGGAATTCCGAATGAACTCTTCGGAATTCACCATGAATTCGTTGGAATTCTTTGGAATACACCAAGGATTCATCAGAATTCACCTTGAATTCTTTGGAATTCACAATGAACTTTTCGGAACCATTCTTTAAAATTCACTATGAGTTCTTTGAAATTCATCATGAGTTCTTTGAATGCATCATGAGTTCTTTGGAATTCTGAGGAATTCACTATGAATTATTTTAAACTAATGATAAATTCTTTGGAATTCAGTGTGATTTCCGAAGAATTTTAACGAATTCAAGGTGAATTTTGAAGAATTCCGAAGGTGACATCCGAAGAATTTGAAATAATTTCTGGTGAATTTAGAAGAATTCTTGGTGAATTCTGAAGAATCCCTGGGGAATTCTAAATAAAAAATTCATCGTGAATTCCAAAGAGTTTATTGTGAATTCCAAAGAATTCAAAGCTTTGAGAATTTAGGATGTATTTCATCGAAAATACAAGTAAGCATCTCAGATAAAATACACAATTCTCAAAGGAAATTTGCAGTTCATGTTTAAGCCTTCTTTTACAAAGATTATAATTTTTCTTTGCCTAAGGTGATTCATTGAGAAATGTACAAAAGTACTTAAATGTAGTTTGTATTTTATTTCAAATACATTGACTAAATTGTATTTTCCCTGTAATGCATTTCAACTACTTTATAGCGTAATACTTGTATTTTGTGCCCAACTCTGTTTATTTATATTCCAAAAAGAATATTTGGCTTGTTGCTATTCAAGCAAACAAACATTTTTGTAGATTCAAAAAAATAGTGGTTCATTAATTTAATCAATCAAAACTTGGTTGAATGAAAAAACTATGTTCGTTATTTATAAATTATTTGGAAGAAATTAGTATTTATTTGTTCCACTTTTTTAAGGAGTTACACAATGGAAAGTAGTTTTTGTGGCTGCGATCAGGGCCCCTTAGCTGGATTTCACCTAGATACAACAAATCTGCGAGACATTGGCCAAGACTTTTGTCAAGCTCTCTCTATGATGAAGGATGGTGGCAACGATTGGAGCGTTGATAAGTATGTATTAAAAAATATTTATTTAATTAATTTTCTTAATGATTTTCGTAAGTTATCACAGAAACAACTACACACTGTCCAGATAATTTTTTAACTTCATACTCGTGACGAAAAAAAATATACACTTTAATTATTTTATTTGGATAAAAAAACGTTGCATTTTGTACAAATAAATAATTTACATATGTAATGGACCGGAATGTGCTTTAACGCAGGTTTGAGGAGCAGCACTGTTGTCCATTAAAGTGTATTTTGAAAATATCTAAGAAGTCTCGCAAATGTATTCAGGACAAACACGCTAAGCAACACATTTTAGGGATTCCTTAACGTTTGTTCGTCAAACAAATAGTTTGATTATTAGGTATTATCAATCGAAAAATATTTCTTCACTTAACACACTTTTAAATAATGCTTTATAATTATTTTGAACTAACGATTTGCTCCTTTGAGTAAAGCGTTTACTCTGTTTGTTGAAAAAGAAAATGCTTTAGTAAAATTTCATTACGGAAAAAGTTGCAAAACTTAATAATATTTTTCATTAGTCACTCCTTAACTGAAATCTATGGATTCATTATTTTAACACCTTTTACGTTATAACTCAATATAAAAACTGTTTTAAGTTTTTCATTTCATTACAATTTCATTAATTACACTGAGAAGAAAATATTTTTGAATCTATATTGATTTGATATTTTGATGTTATTGATTTCAAATAATATGCTATAAATTCCAGAGCACGTGCTATAGATTCAAAAGTAGTATTAAATAACTAATAATTGTGAAAATTCTACAACTCACAGCTTAATTTGATTGACGATGCTTTGATTTTAAAAAGGCATTGGCTTAAGAAAGCTTTGTTTAATACTTGGGTTAAATAAAATTATAATTAATTTATTAAAGTTCTAAATTTGCACAGGATTCCAATGGGAGAAGCTATTATTGAAGAAGGAGGCTGCATGGAGGACGATGTATCTTCCAACTCTGAGTCTGAAGAATCTGAATTCGACGACAAAGTGTTTGAAAACCTGCGATAAATATCCTTCATGACTTTCGGTTCAGATTAGCGACTGAAGAAAAATTTATATTAATTACATAAAAAAATATTTATAATTGAAACTCAATCGTGAGTTTTAAAATATTATGTAAACGAATTCAATTGAGAAAACGTATTATTCGGATCTATGATGTTGAATTTTCGAATATTATTGAAGTATTAGTTGAAATTAAACAAAAGAGACAATTTACAAGAATCTTCTAAGATAAAATATTGTATTCTTTAAGGGATATGTGCGAGGTGGTCAGTACTGCAAGACTGAGGGCTTTTAATAACACTAAGCCCAAATTTTAAATGAGAAAGAAAATATATAATAATTTGTCAAACAACGTCCTTTTTGCGAATTATCTTACTGCTATATTTACTTTTCTCTGCTCAATGTAATGAATTGTGAATGACGCATGCAGTGAAAAATTAATAGTTCTCTAAAAAAGTACAACATTTTAATTTAAGTGCTCACTTTATAACTGTGGTGAATATATTATTGAAGAGACAAATTTTATTGAAGAGACAAATTTTATTGTATAATTGTTCAATTTTGTCTTCTATTAATATTTAACTAAGTACTTATTTATTTCAGGTCTTCCTTTAATTAACCAATTTTTGAAAATCTCTAGTCCCTTTTGGTTTTTCAACAAGGAATAATGTTTTAAGTATTACATAAAAAATGTTTTAAGTATTACAACTGTAAAATTGTTCAGAGGTAGTAGCTCATTAAAATTGATGTATGTAATTTGTAAAATTAACCCGAATTTTACGATAAATATTGATATCACATTAAAGTAAAGTTTCAAAGAAGTTACTTGAATTATTTCATGCTTAACTGACAATAGATTAAGTTAATTTTTGTGAAACATGATTTATTTTTGTTTAATAAAAATTTGCAATATCATGGATCTTAATATTATAAAATAATTCCCAATATACCCAGCACAATTATTACAAATACATTCAGTAAGGACGATTTCGTATTACTATATATAAAGCAAATAAAAATGAAAATAAATAATACAATTTTTATACAATTTTAATCAAATTTTTAAAATTCGATCAAATTAATATTAAAGTTATTGTTTGACAAAATAAAAAGAATTATTATTAATATTGAAGTATTTTGGACAATATCTTACAACATGTTTGGATTAAGATTAAAAAGAAAGTAAGAAGTAGAAAGTAAGATTAAAAAGAAATTATTCCATGTAATTTTAATCAAATTTTTAAAATTCTATCTAATTAATATTAAATTTATTGTTTGACAAAATAAAAAGAATTAATATTGAAGTATTTTGGAAAATATTTTACAACATCTTTGGATTTTTAAAAATGTAAGAAGTAAGATTAAAAAGAAATTATTCCATGCAATTAAACAATTATTGTAATTTATTTAATAACACCTAGGACATAAGAGATTTATGATTTAAACTCTTGTCCAAAGCGAATACAAAAGTCGAATACATCACTACATTAAATTTAAATCGAATCAAAATACAAAGCATTTTTCTCATTCACATTGCACCACTTTACCCATAGTATATAATCTTTTATCACGCACTGGGAACTGTTTTCTTTTTCCTCTGAAATATTGCAAAAGAATAAAAAATGTTTATCAATATTCCGTATATGTTGCAATTCAATTCGTGAATAAAGTACATATTCTATTCTTATTGTCAGAAGTGGGTGCACATTCGTTCATTTTAGTTGTCTCGACTTTTTTCCTCATTTTCTTGAAAATTTCACAGAATAAATTTCGAAACGAAATTTTGTGAAAAGTATCCTACCGGAGGATTAAATCGTGTAAGATTTTTTGAAAATGAAAAATCTGTTGAAATGTTATGTATTTGTGATCGCCTGCGATCTACTTAAAAATGGAATGGACAAATGATTTGAAAAAAGTGTATAAATAAAATTGGGAAAAGAATGCGAATCAGTATAATTACTACATGCTTTCTGAAACATGTTTTTCCGTCGACAATCAGTCTATCCACTAACAACTATTTTTTATAAACAGTAAATGAGCGGACTTTAAATTTGAAATTCTTGTCTCTTAATATGTATATTGCAAAGATTTTTTTCAAGTATTCTTTGTTTCATGTTTTGAAATTTAATTATCATTTTTTGAAATTTTTTTAATTTTTTTACATTAACAAACAATGTAAAAAGTCTTTTATTAAATCGGGATATATGTACCGTTTTACAGTGGAGATAATAAATGTCCTCAGAAATTTAATTTTGAAATTTAAAAGATCTTACGAAATATTCTAATTCTAATACATACTAAAAAGTTTTATTTAAAAAAGCATACGTAATTAGAAAAATGTTGCTATTCAAATTTTGAAAAAAACAATATTTTTAAAACGTAATTCTGACTTTATTTGTATTTGAGTTTGTTATAATTTTTGAGATAATACCATAGAATCTTCGGTCACTGCCCGAAACTTCGGACACTCATTTTTCTTTGTTTCCAGATAATTGAATAACATGAAAGTAACATAAATTAAAAGTCTAAGGCTTGACATGATGTGAAAAGTTAGTTTTGTGTTAAAAAATTAGTATAAACCCAAGAATAATAGGTGTCCGAAGTTAGGTGATTCTACGGTCGTGTAATTTTTTAAGATTAGGGTATTATGCCGTGCTACTCTTCAAATTCAAGACAATTCTTCACTATTACAACGAATAATTTTAATTTTTTCCATTTTCCGTGAAATAACACAGTAGCACAAAAAGTACCTTGTTCAATAATTTAGTGCCCATTTTAAGATTCTTTGAATTGAAGAAATTTGTGCATTGCCCTACGGCCAGAGAAATGTCTTGGATTTTTTGGCGCACTTTGCTTAAATACAAAAAAATATAAGAAATTAAGCACACCTCTTTTTCAGTTTACCTAAAATCCGCTCCTTAACCCTAAAGTTCGAGAGGTTACTATTAAAATTGCTGAATAAGGCTGTTCAGGTCATATACTCAACCTTAAAAATTAATCTATCCTTATAATAATGATTTATAATCGAGGAATACAAATGAAATGTTAATCGTAACAAATTTTAAAATGCAAAATCGAATTGTATGATAGAAAAAAATAGTTCGGGTCGTAATTATTTATTTAGCAATAGTCATTTGGAATTTATTAAAAATTATGACTCGAAATATTTTTTTAAAATGAAGATTCTTTCGGTTTCTTTTCAAAAATTCGTTCCAAATAACAGTGGATCTATTTTTCTTGATCGTAATTAATTGTAAATCATTATAAAGATGTTGTATTTAATTTCTAGGTTGATTTGACTGTGCAACATGAACATCCTTAACTTTGAGACAAGTATTTTCCTATAGAACAAAGAGTAAGGTTTAGTAAGGTTGGTAAAACTTCTTTGTCTGGATTTTGATTTGCTCGTAGGTCACCCACAGGACGATGTTCCAAGAAACAAGTCGTGAGAAACTTGGGACGAATCCTTTGTAAAATGCTTGAGGCCCTTCATTCATAAACATTCGAACTGCTGTGTCAATTGCACCTTTGTACTCGCCGGGTGCACTATTCATGTAGCGAGTTTTGACAACATCAACAGGACTGGCTGCAATAGTGGTGCAGAAACCAGCAACTGTTGCTGCAGTAAAATGACAGGGGATACCATCTCGCATTAATCCCGTGTTCAAAATTGTATCCTTTATGATGTCGTAGCACACAATCTCGGCGACGTTGACAATTACATTGCGGGACACATTGGGACCAGTTCCTATTTGAAAAAAAACAAAATGAAATTTATAAATTCGATTTTTTTATTTTACACCTTCATATTCGATCAAATTTTTCCTTCAATCAAAAATATCCAAAATAAAATGCTTGATAATTTAGGGGGAGAGATGCTGGGGTGAAAATTGTCAATTGAAAGTTTAGTTTACATTTTAAAAATTGTGAAATTTAACCTTTAGAGGGCCAGAAATTTGGGAGGAAAATCGACCTCAGAAAATTGGCCCAAAAGGTATCTTATATTATTGATTGATCATAGACAAAGTATCGATCAGGGGGTGAGCCAATATATTGGCTTTCCGGCCCTCTAAAGGTTAATTCAAATAATATTTTTATCACGAAGAGTAGGGTGGCCATTTAATTTCTTCTTATTTTTTTCAAAGATCTTACCTCCTAAAACATTTTCAGCGAACATTTTTTGTTTATACCTTTTTTTGTCTCAAAACCGTTTTGGAGTCAGTAGATCACTTAATCGTGGAGAAAAAGGCTTTTTAAACATTTTTCTCTGAAATTTTTTATGGAAGGAAGGTGAATATACTTAAAAATGAATCACTTTTGTTTCAAATATTATGTGCTAAAACTATTCATTTAGTAAAATCAAAAGTTTTGCAGTTTCTTTTAAGAAATACGTATAATTTTATTCATTTAGAACTTTCTTGATAAAAATATTATTTATTATAAACTCTTTTTAGCTAGTAAATTATCATTGTTTTTGCATATTGAATGGAGAAGGAACAAAAAATTTCTTGTAAGTATTCGTACAGTTAGTAATAATTGTTGGTGAAAAAAACATTCAGAATTTAACAATCTTTGTAATATTGTGAAGTTTATCCTCGCAAAACTTACATACGTGTCAAGGTACACCTCAAAATATTTTAATCTAAAAATTTCACAATAAAAACTAAATGCAAATGAAGACATGAGAATGACAACTCGTTAAAAACCATTTGAAGTTGGCCCCCCAAGTAATAGTTAAAATAACTTAATTTAGGGGCCAACTTCAAATGGTGTTTACCGAGTTCTCATTTTCAAACTTTTGACGGTGTTGTTCGACGACTTGTAGTAAGTACTGTTTTGAATTTCACGCTTGCATGGAAAGTCAAAAATTATCTGCAATTATTTTTTGCTCTTTTTTTAATGTAAAAAATGTTAAATTCATGGAGTTTGAAAATCATAGCCCGGACTGTCACTTCTCCGTTCTGAGGTTTGTGAACTTTTACAGTGTTATTGTTATTCAATTCAAGCCTTTCGAATCAAGAGGATCAAAAACTGTACAAGTACAAGTTGTCGAATAACACCGCCAAATATTTAATGATTCAAAAAAGTCCACTATTGTCAAGGGATTGAAATCAGATTAAACTTATTTCGATATCAAAAATGTAATAAAAGCATAAGAACAATGATAATATACTAGCTAAAAAGAGTTTATAATATTTATAACTTTAAGTTCCTTGCGGAACAAAACAATGATTTAAAAAAAATAGGGGTTCATTATTTTGTTAAAATGTTTAATTTTAGGAGGTAAGACCTTCGAAAAAAAAATAAGTAGAATTTAAATGGGCACCCTAATGAAGAAGTTTTATATTTTGAATGTGACTGTTTTAAGAAATTACAAATTACATCGAAATTACACAATTTAGAGAAATTACATATAAAATGTTTGAATTCGAAATAATATGTTCTCTCAATGGCATTTTTAGCGAGAAAAATACTAGAAACGGAGATGTTGATGTTGAAAGTATTTAAGGGTATGTGATACACAATGATGTCACGGATTACCGATCGATTTTTTATTTATATTCAGCGGGTTTATTAAGAGAGAAATGCAAATATAATTCTGAAATGTGAGGAAATAATAAGGAATATATACATATCAAGGAATCGATGTCTGGTGCGTTTTAGTTTTTATTTTGAAAAAAAATTATTTTTGAAATTTTTTTTCAAAATAAAAACTGAAACGCACCAGACATCGATACCTAAATATATTCCTTATTATTTCCCAAACTTTCAATATTATATTTGCATTTCTCTCTTAATAAACCCGCTGAATGAAAATAAAAAATCAGTCGATAATTCGTGACGTCATTATGCATCACATGCCCTTAAAGCAGATTGCCTTTAAAGTTGAAAAAAAGTGTAGAGATTAAAAATTAATGATAGATTATTATATTAGAAAAAATGTTTATGTTTGCGAAAAGGTTTATGTTAGCAAAATAATTTGAAATTGAATATAGGATGTATGTATGTACTAATTGAAAGCATGCTATTTGAAAGCCTTTGGAGTTCAAAGGATAATTAAACTTTAAAATTAGGTTTAAATCGGTTTGCAAATTCAATTTTGAAAAAATAATAATTGAAAAAATATATAGTTGTTTAAAGAATAGATTGCTTTTGAAGTTCAATGTACAGGCTGATCATCCTTATAAAGAAGGTGTTATTGATTTGTTTTTAACCACACTGCTTCAATGAGAAAATTTCTATATCTTTTGATACATTTTTTTATTTTTTCTCACCCTTCCATAATCCTCGGACACCTTCTTTAACAGCAATGCTCTTGTATGCGTCCAGGGTTGAGTTGTATCTAACCATGGATTTTCCATGATTTCCCGCTTGAAGCCGCACTTTAACCACATCTGTGGGTTGAGCAAGCAGCACTGCTAAAGCACCAGTTGTAATTCCCGCGGATACACGGATGCCAATATTCACAGAATTACCTGTCGAAAAAGTTTACGGTGAAACTGACAATCGCTTTAAAGACGATATTTGAAAATATAATTACGAATTACAAGCGAAGTGGACAAAAATTTCAAATATTTTTATGTCCTAATTTTTTCTTGCTAAAGCAGGAAAACAAAAGGCAGTCTGATAAAAATCATAAGATTTTAAAAAATATGTATACAAAAATTTCCCTCTCGTTAAGTGTAATAACTTATTAATTCAAAAGGAATGATATTTGAACCTAGTTTCCTTACAGGCTCTTACTTTTAAATACTGATCCACTTTTACAGTTTAATAACTATTTCCAATACAACTTTTAATAGCAATTGTGATGCAAGTTTATCATATAGACCAGCAGAAGAATATTTAAAAATAATTTTTTTTTAAGGTTCAAGGGTATGTATTCTGTATACCAAGCAAGTGACTAAGTTCCGTAAAAAATGAAAATATCGTTTTGGCATTTGAGAGAGGATAAAATATGTATATTGCAGGTCAGGGCTGTCAAAAGAGTGATTATTATTTTGAAAAAATAGTTTAATTAGATCATTTATAATTTTTCATGTAATTGATTACCTCTAATTAATTAATAGAGCATGAGATCATCGATCACATAAAAACTTCTAAATTATCAAATTTAAATACTTTAAAAAAAATTACTATACTGGGTCGAAGAGCTTTGCACTAAAATATTTTCTATCATCTTCCAAAATTTCAGAATGATATCTTCATTTTTATATTAATGAAACTAATTATTAGAAATACATAGTCATGGGTCATGTGACATGGTCACATCGTTAATACGTGTCCTTAACAGTGATACTAGAGGTGTGCATCCGTCCGATCGAATTGTCAGTGCAAATTAGTACCTTTTTGGCCACGTTTAGAACATTGAATTTTTCGAAATTGAGATTAATTCTAGAAGAAATTGAAGCTTCTAAGCTTTCTTCGAATGTAAGATTTCTCTAAATCTAAATTACTCATTTGGTTTTTAAATTAGATCCATTTGAAATAACGCCGATCTCCGAACGAATTCAAAATTCGATCCAAGATTGAATTTTCGATCCAAGATCGAATTTTAAATTTGATCGGAGATCAGCGTTATTTCAAATGGATCTAATTTAAAAACCAACTGAGTAATTTAGATTTAGAGAAATCTTACATTCGAAGAAAGCTTAGAAGCTTCAATTTCTTTTAGAATTAAACTCAATTTCGAAAAATTCAATATTCTAAACATGGCCAAAAAGGTACCAATTTGCACTGACAATTCGATCGGACGGATGCATACCTCTAAGTGATACTATAATCGACTGTAGATACGTGTGGTAATGTGATAATTATTAGATCGAGGATATTGGTACGGAATTTTCCGTACAAGTAGCATACATCACAAAGGGGGGACAAGCTATTCTTACGAAAAATTCCGTAACAATAACCTCGGCTCATACTATGTTGTGTGCTAGCTGTACGGAAATTTCCGTAATACTTAGACACTGCCTAACTATTATTGCTTAAGTAACTTGTCAAATTCATGCTGGTTTGAATATAGTTGCCTTCTAGTATTTATCAATATTCCTAATAGAAAAAATTAAGTCTTTATGGGGCAGTATTTTTTTATTATATCAAAGAACGATACTTTAATTTGACTTAAAATTTTGGAGAAAATAAGAATTCAAGACTGCGTTAGCATCACACAAATACAAATTCGGGTGACACGAAGAGCCATCGAAATATATAAATACACTGACTAACGGATTGACGGCACACAGCTCCATGGCACCGTTCATGCTTCACTGATTCTGTCTCCCCCCCGAGCGTCCCTTAACCGGCCAACATCGCTCGGGCAGTCAGGGCCGCCAGACGTTGTTTATATCACGACTCTCTGCGCATTTACTTTTGTACGTTCAGAGACTATATACGCGCTCCTGAATTGGGTCGATGAAACTCTACCCCCGAGCCGTGCCGTCAATCCGTTTGTCAGTGTTTTGATTAATTAATGAATTCATTAATTCTTCAAAAAGAAATGGAAAAAATCCGAGGGACTATTCACTGAGTGAAAATGAGTGAAAGAATTCATGATTTTTGAAGAGTACGCGATCTTGAGTCTTGAGTTGAGATGAGTGAAACGGATCGAGTCAGAGTTGGTGAGAACGGGTGAGAATCGGAGAGAATACAAGAGAATACAATTTGGAAGAATACAAGAAGATCAGAAAGAGTACAAAATGAGTTGAAAGAATATTGAAAGAGTTCAAAGAATATTGCCGACATGGGGATTGTCAAATGATCGC
>JBAGKK010020605.1:0-11489 GCA_037177015.1 Euceroptres primus | reverse complement strand
AATGGATAATCAAGCTAAGGATTTAAAACTGGAAAAAGATAAGAAGAGGTTATCGCAAACGAGGAAAGAAAAAAGTGACAAAAGAGATATGTACACATTAATGTTAACATATTAAATAAAGCTACAATTATAAGCGAATTAATACTTCTTATTTTCAGAGATACATACTAATTTAATAGCTTCATTTAAAAATTATGTATTAGGTTATTCAGAAATTAAAAAAAAAACTCTCTTTTTACTGTTTTACTTTTTCAAAAATAAATTATCTAAATACTACTACATCAAAAATAAAAATAACCTTAAATATACACATGTTTAAAAACACATAAATAGCCGATGCATTCAAGTAAACGGATGTACACGAGTAATAATATACTTCTGACCGTCTAAAGAAGTAATATACAAAAGGTCGTATGTGTCTCTTACGATTTATTCTTTAAAATTTCTTATATTGAAATCTTAAGGTTCTGGACAATTGCCCACATAATAATATAGCTGTTGCCTAGCAACGATATCGAAAAATAGTGAAATACACGATGAAGCATGGAAGAAGATGAATCACACACGATTTTGAATCTTTGTTTTTAGTATTTTTACAATTGAGGGAAAAAATCGTATTTCCTTGTGGTTCAGTAACGAAGAAGAATGTTTTACTTATCATTTCAAAATTGAAACTAAAGCTGGAAACTAAAGACTAAAACTAAAGTAACTTTTCATTTATGTGTTGCACAAAAAATTAGGTACGGAAAATTCATTCTCTTATTCTCTGACAATTTTCTTGTTTTCAGAATATCAAAATAGAGTTTACTCACAGCAGCTAGAAGTACTTAAATTTCATGAAGTACATGAAGTATATGAAATGCTTTCTCATTCAAAATTATTTACAGCATCATCACTTTTACGGTTCACTAAAGGTAATAAGTTGGCTATCCAAATAACTTATCGAGATTTTTTTACCCTCATTTTTCCACCACCGGAACGCACCAGGCACCACTTTCTTACCCTTCTGCACGCAACCGCCTCCCTCCTTGTGAAAAGAACACCGGTTCGTAAGAGGGTGACCCAGGCGCGTTCCTAGCACGTGGTACGTGTTTTTGCTTGATAAGCATAAAAAAAGGAAAGCATGAAAATCAAATAACTCGATTCCAGTTGGGTTCAATTAAATATCTTTCCAGGGTTTGAGAGGAACCTTATATATATGGATCAAGCTCATCGTTCAGCGAAACACGTAGCGAAACTCCGGACGATTTATTTCACCTACTAGTATAGTGCAGAGGCTTTCCTGGGATCCATTAATCGTACCGAGATCGTCGACGACGTTGACGAGTGGCCCGCGCGATTTCCTGAAGGCAAGCGAAGTTCCGCTTTTCCCGCTTAATGCAGTGTAAACGGAATCTAGGAACCTTCTGCTATCCTGAATGAACCAGCTACCCTCGTCCAAATGGGTCCGATAATGCTGGCGAGATAATTCCACCCGAAACGACCTATCGGATCCCTGTCTGTTACGTTCCCAGAGCTTCTCTCGTCTTTCGAAATTTCCTGTTTGAAATCGATTTGAAATTCTTCATTAAGGACTTTGAATCGAAAGCTTTTGGAAATATCATTTAAAACAGGATATACGAGTCATAGGGATTTAGAAGAATCAGGGTTTCAGCTGAAAACCCAAAGAATTAGCTAAATGCAGGAGTTTAGGAAAATCTTCCAATTTAGGTGTTACCTTTTCTCCAAATTCCTAGTTTATTCAGGAATTTAGAACACTTTCAGGTCATTTCTCTAAATTCCTAGGGCGTTTTAGGTATGCATAGAAATCTGAAACTTTCTTTATTTTTTTATAATTCATTTAGAAGTTAAAATCAAAATACATTAAACTTGATTGCATATTATTTATCTTAACGCTGATCCATTAAAGGCTACAAAAATTTAAGTACTATGTACAAAAATACGTTTATAGAAAGCTTATCGGCGGTTTTTAAGTTTCTGTCTAAATGTTTTTTTTGCTGGAAATAAAATTTTGACAGTTTTTACTGAACCTGCACTTTCTGTTAAATAATTAAAAATTGTTTATTCAACAAATTTTATTCATTGTCAAATGTTTGTAAGTCGCTTCGTAACAAATCTTTTAAATTATATTATTTTAATGTATTTTAATTTTAACCTCTAAATGAATTAGAAAACAACATAAAGACAGAGTGTCTAGCGATCAGGTCATTTGAAATTCCTGGGTTTTACCCGGTTTTTTCCCGACCAAATTTTTCATTTTCCCGACCAATTTTACATTTTTTATTTACAATAAAGTATACATTAATGTATTTTCTTCGTGTGAAAGGTCCAATTAATAAAAACATTTTTTAGTATTAATAGACAACATTTCGGACTTTATCAACACTAAGAGATGTTTTTATTAATTGGACTTTTCACACGAAAAAAATACATATAAAATTGGCAAAAGGTCGAAACTGAAGAATATGGATATAAACGTATATATTATCTTCGATAACTTATAATAACGAATAAACGAACTTATATAACGAAATAAACACATTAGCATTTTTTTCCTATCTTAAACATTAAATTACAAACATTTTTTTTACATTTTTGAAAAAATAAAAGTAATGTTCATTTTTATTTTCGAAATTTATTTTTTTCTCCTTTTCAAATGGACGTAAATAAAGTGAAAATAAGTCGATTTTACCATTAAATTGAAAAATTCCCGATCTAAAATAAAATTCCCGAGGTTTTCTCCCGGTGAAACCAATTTCCCGGGGTTTTCCCGATTTCCTGGTCTGCTAGACACCCTGATTATTTTTGAAATTATGTTTTTGTTCTTCAATGTTTGCTAATAAAAACACAATTTTGAAAAAGTGTAAACTATTTTATAGATTATTTATTCATACTTAATAAGTCGTTATCATAAAACCATTTTTTTTCAATATTTACAAAATGTAAATAAACCAGGAATTTAGAGAAAAAGTAACACCTGAATGGAAGATTTGCCTGAACTCCGAAATTTAGCTAATTCCCTAGGTTTTTACACTAATACCTAGATTATGGGCCAGGCTCGGGGGTAGACGGTCTAAAATCTAATCCTATTAAAATCCAGTTTGAATCGGATTTAAAGCGACGAGCGAGCAGTCTTATGTCAACATTCAGAACCACGCATATAGTCTCTGAACGTACAAAAGTAAATGCGAAGAGAGTCGTGATGTAAACAACGTCTGGCGGCCCTGGGTGCCCGAGCGATGGCGCCGTCGCGGGACGCTCAGGGGCGGGGGATAGAATCAGTAAAGCGTGAACGACTATGAAGGTGGCCCATAATCTACGCGGCCATAATCGAGGTATGAGTGTAGTTAAAACCCTGACTCTTCTTAATCCCTACGACATATAGATATGTATATAGTTTGTGTATTCTTTCTTAGACCTAATAAATCTAAAAATGACACGTTCATGTATTCTTAGACTCTTAGAACAGAACATTAACATTTCATTTTCACTCAATCATTTTATATTCCACCTTTTCTTATTTTAATTTCTATCTGACGTCCTACTTTTATGGTTCAACTCGGTTCAAACCTATAATAACACTAATTCCTTTTTTTATGATCACAGTCACTTGAAACTTTGCTTTTCAAAACTGGACAAAAATTATTTATTATATTTATTTACTCAATTATTAATTGCTTATTTCGTTGTGCATAATGTACCCTGCTTAAAATCTCATATAGGTTTCAGATAAAACCCGGCTAGGTCCCGGAATGGTCCTCTAACCGAGTCTATCCAGGACCTGTCCTGTACAAAAATTATGGCAATTTTATCCAGACGTATCCGGGAATTTAAAACTTATTCAATTTTCAGGTTTCTAATTCTTTCATCCATCAATTTTCAATGTTTTAGATATTGAAAATCATCAAATTTAAATGATTTAATTTCTAAAAGCCCTGGGATTTGAAATGAACAATTTACAAAATTAGAAGGCTTGAGATTTTATGAGAAATCAAGATTTAACGGTTTAATTTGTGGAAATCATTGAATTTGAAGGTTTTTATTATTTTATTTTTAAAAGCTATGGAATTTGATATTTTAAAAATCGGAAGGCTTTAGATTTTAGAAAAAATCAAAGTTACCGATTCTGTAAATCATTGAATTTCAAGTCTTTAATTTTGAAAAGTTCTAGAATTTAAAATTTGCAAAAGCTTTAAATTTAATTTTTCATGTCCTTAGTTAATTTTTGTTCCGTTTTAAAAAATATTTACCTGTGAGGCCCAAAAATGATAAATTTACCAGCTGTATTTAATTTTCTTCCAGAAATTAATATCTTATACTATTGGATTATTTTAGGAGAAATCAAAAGAAAGAAAGAAAAGAAAAAAGAAAAAAAAGAAAGAAAGCAATCAAAGTTACCGATTTTGTAAATCATTGAATTTAAAGGTTTTAATTTTTAAAAGCTGTGGAATTTGATATTTTAAAAATCCAAAGGCTTTAGATTTTAGAAGATATCAAAGTTTAACAAGTTAATGTGTGGAAATCATTAAATTGAAAGGATTTAATTTTGAAGTCCTGGAATTTAAAATTTGCAAAACGTTAGTCCTTGTTTATAAAAGTGCAAAAGATAACAATTGACAATTCTATAATATTTTCAAACCTTCTAATCCGTAAATTAATATTTTTTCCCATTTTTGAAAGTTGTAGACGCTTTACTGGTTTATTTTATTTTCATTACGTATATAAAATATATTCGCATAAATTTTAAATCTAAGAGTGAAATTTTATTTATCTAAATTTATTTATTATTCATAGAAATCCAATATTTACTCGCAAACAGTTTTTTATCATTCTCATTTAACAATTCCTAAACATTCTCCATGATGCACAGAATAATCACTCCCTTCAAAAAAGGTTAAAAAAGTGGTTTTTCTACAAATAATAGGAAAATTATAGCTATTCACCAAGTTTTATGGGGAGGAAATTGCGAGTTAAGTAAACAGCGACAACCTCCAACAATGATTTAGTACATGCGAAGGGAATCTCATAAACGACATTGCAGCTGACAGCGAATGACGATCGTACCTTCCTTGTAAATCGAAATGCAGAGAGGTTCAGTGAAACAGAGAGTAGGAAAAGGGGGTGAGAAATTACAAGTCTGAGAGGGTACAAACCCAGGGATATTAGTACGGGGTCGAAAAATATGACAGGTTTACGTGGTGTAAAGAATGTTGGGGGCTTCTGTTCTGATCGACTCTCCCCTTTGGTCCTCTCTTTTATTTTCCTCTTGCTCTCTCCCTCAATTTAGGATAGGAATATAATACCTTATTCCAAGTACAGTTGTTGCGTATATTCTATATTCCACGGGTGTATACTGTGAATAAGGAACGCGTGCGCATAACCCCAGAGGTGAATGCCCTTTTCTAGGCACCCCATACTCCTGCACCCTCGTCGTCCCAACTACCCTGCGTCCTGGCGATCCTTTCCTATCTAATGGGACTGGATTTCTATCCAGCCGGTCGGTCGCGGTCACGTGGAACGAGTGAGTGTGTTGGGCTTTCAACAAAATCAAGCTGACATCGTCGACCCACTGTCTGAATGTACGCGTGCCCAAGACGATGTACGATAAAAACTCGTTCACGAAAAAAAAACATGTCCTGAACGAACCACTGCCACGAGCTTGTCGCCGCAGTTTACTTTTCATTCGAGGGTTTATGCGATTATGCTCAGTGTCAGAGAGGCAATAAGAAATAATTATCCTTTCGCACCATTATATCTATTGTCATTTGTATCTATTTGTATATAATATTTGTATTTATTATATATTTATTATATATAATATTATATATTTATTATATATAATATTTGTATATATTTAGTGGATTGCATAAATAAATTTTACGGTGCTAAAGGTCAAATAAACAAAAACATAGATTTAAGTTTAAATTGGCTACGTTTCCGACGCTACGTGGTCCCTTTTCAAGCCTGCAGTAAATTTAATTTAAAAAATTAATTAAAATAAATAAATACATTCTTTAAATAATAAATCATCATAATCATAACGACAAATACATTCTTTACATAATAAATCATCATACTCATAACGAAAAAAATAGAAGTTTGAAAAACTATCTAACAGTAGTTAATAACAAGTTTAGCAATTAAATCATTACCTGTCATTGATTGAAAACGCAATTGAAAGAGCTGTGGATTTAGTTAAATCGGAGCTTATTGGATCATCCCTCATCCCAACGTTGTGTTTCATTATCCAAAAATTTGATCGAAAAATGAATGAAATTATAATTTGTATATTAATATTGACTATAGTAACCATTAATATCACTGTGGAAATAAAGAAATTCAAAATAATATCAAAAGAAATTTGGTAACAAATTGGTTACAAAATTGCATAAATGAGGTTATAATCACAAAATGATTTTAAAAAACGTCTATATAAGTACACATTGTTGCGATTTCGGATAAACCAAAATAAGGTCAAATATGTTTAATAAAATTCACATTTTTGATAATTTTGGAGAAAATTTGAAGAGTAGAAGAGTTAGTTTAGTAGTTAGTTGTTATAGTTTATTATGTAATAACTAATTTTAATTTACAATGCAATTTTATTTATAATTTATTTTGATTTTAACGCGTTATGATTAACGTCCATTTTCAATGCTTTTAAGAATTTATTAATTGACCTTTAATGGATGACTTTGTGAACACTTGTTGAAATTTGACTGTTGAAAGATTACTTGTAAACGTGTTTCTGCTCTTCAAATTTTCTCCAAATTTATCAAAAATGGTAAATTTGGTAAATTTTTTGATCATTTTGTGATTATAACTTATATTAAATTTGGTAAGTTTTTTGATTATTTTGTGATTATAACCTCTTTATGCACTTTCGTAACTTAACCTCACTTTACCAAATTTCTTTTGATATTATTTTGAATTTCTTTATTTCCACAGTGATATAATGGCTACTTTATACAACTTATAATTTTATTCATTTTTCGATTAAACTTTTGGATAATGAATCACAATATTGGGATCAGGGATGATCCAATAAGCTCCGATTTAACTAAATCCACAGCTCTTACAATTGTTTCAATTAATTTCAGGTAATGATTTAATTGCTACACTTGTTATTAACCACTATTAGATAATTTTCAAACTTCTATTTTTGTCGTTATGAGTATGATGATTTATTATGTAAAGAATGTATTTATTTATTTTAATTAATTTTTTATAATAAATTTACTGCAGGCTTGAAAAGGTATTAGCGTATTAGCGTTTGAAACATAGCGTATTAGCGTTTGAAACATAGCCAATTTAAACTTAAATCTACGTTTTTGTTTATATGACCTTTGGCACCGAAAATTTATTAATGTACCAAAGAAGCGGTCGAAACTGAAGAATGATTTAATTTAGTGGATTCTTATAAAATATTCTTAAGTATTTATAAATCTGATGTTTTTACTTCAGTTATGTGGCTTCTTTGGCACGTTTTAGGGGAGAGGGACTCGATCTGGATAGAAAAATTTTTGACTTTATAATAATTAAACATTTTCCAGAAAAAATAAAAGTATTACGTACCGAATTAAAGATAAAACATTCCTTTAAATAATACCAGTAACGTAATAAAGATTATATCATATATTTATCCGTAATTAATCTTTTTCTAAACCATTGCACTTTTATCCAGATGACGATTTGGGATCACGATCCGGATAATCGTGTTTTATAGCACTCACATTGTTAATTGATCGATATTTCACTTGAACTCATCGAATAAAATTTCTGCTCTGTTACTTTTAAATGTTTTTGTCTTGATAAAAGTAATATTTTTAAATATATTGTAAAAAATACACCAGATATTATCTCTATCGTATTTACTATTAAATGCTAGTTCTTATGTTGACAAAATGCGCGGGTCATTTGAAAAATTTTGGTGTTTTTCTCACGAATTATCGCCAGATCGGGGAAAATGACACTACCCATAAAAATATCTTAATTACGTTGTTTGTGAAAATTGAAAGTCTATTTTTGTGGAAAGTTTTAAAGCTAAATGTTCCGTGAACACAAAGAATAAATGAAACAGTTGTAAAAAAAAATTCTAAGTGGTAAACGGTATTATTACACAATTCCTTTTTGTTAATTTTACTTATGAAAATTGGGAAAGTTAGTTTTCACATAAAACTAATACCTTCTTATATGAAAATTACTCCAGTTCATTTAATTCAAATATTTAATCATTTTTACGTATTATTCAGGTCGGGAACCTGTACAGTTCGGAACACTCTCCCCTACATGATTTATATTGTTTCTTGAAATTGTTACTTCATAGAAAAAAGTAAGAATAAAACTTATTGCAAGTAATTTTTTAGAAGGATAAATTTTTATTCAGAAAACTTCACGTCTTTCAAAATATATGTGTTTTCGTGGAAAAACAAAAGAAAATTTAACCGATATTTGGGTAAAATTTATCCTGTGAAGTTATTTTTGTTGCAGGTAATTTTTACCCCAAAATCGAGGTTAATTTTATCCTTACTTTTTTCTGTGTTGAAACACGGTTAGAATTTAGTTCATTGAAGTTTGCAACGTTCAGGGGTAATAAAACTCTCGAGACAAAAAATGCCGACAAAAAATAAATTGTCATCACTTTAAGGTTTGTAAACCAACTCATTTTGCATTCCCTGAACTTGAAACCTAAATATAATCTGAATCTAAGAAAAATAGGGTAAAAAATTGAATCCCTCTAACTTTTCAAGAATCTTCCTTTTCACCATCTGAACTAGAGGTGTAACATTCTCAGTTAATTGAAATCTGGTTATATACTCGAGAATAGTCTCCTTCCGGAGAATTTATGAGAATTTTCGATTTTTAACTGTGTATAACTATTTTTAATATTTACAACGTGTTTTAAATAAAATAACTAATAACTATGAAGTATTAGCATTCAACAGCTGATTTTATTTCAATAAAAAATGGAAAAATTTGTGATCTGTGACGCGCTGTTTTATGCAAAATCCTTTCTTTTACGAAACTAGAATACATTTTGAATAAAAATATACGCCTAATAATAACTTTTTTTTTTTTTGCAAACATGATTAATAATGGGACTAGAATATTTTTACCATTTTTAGCACTGTTACATTAAATACGTGTATTTGAAACTTTTAGTTTTGAAAAGTAATCAACACTGAACATTAAAAAACTACATGTGGCACACAGTTTTCAAAAAATACATTTATTTTAAAAGGAAATGCAATATATGACGCCGGTACAACGCAGTCGGGAATAAAATACCGTTTGAAAAAATGAAAATTTTCATAAATTCTCGAAAATAATTTTGGTTGGTTATATTCTCGTTTCTGTTACTGTTCTCGAGATATAACCTTTTTTACAGCTCTTAAAAAAAATCAATTAAAAATTCTCAATGAATTCTCAGATTAGACAATTTTTAATGAAAAGTAGTAGTCCAATCCTAAAATATTTTCGGAACTCACCCTTTTTCTGCATTTGAAAAATTAATTTAAAATAAACAAATTCAGAAATATGAATTTGAAAGAAAATGTGTCAACAGAAAAATATTTTATTTAAAGTGAAAAAGTACTTCAAAAATGTTTATTTCCGTAACTGTTAAACCCTTCCTTTTTCACTCAATTAATTTAAAAAATTACCCATACACAGAGGGTGTGGTTCCTAGAAAAAAAATTCGATTCAAAAATGTTTAATCTTGTAAAAATTGTATGTTTTGCTATTTAAATTCTTTATTGATCCCATAACGTTGTAAACTGAAATAACCTCAGAGTTCGAATAAAAATTGTGCTGCAAATTTTATGCTTCGTTTAACTTTTAATACTTTCCAATTTTTCATCGTTTCTCCTACTAATTTGTTAATTAATTTCCTACCAATTATAATAAATTAATTAATTGACATTGCCAATCTTAATAAAAAAATAGTTTAAAATCTAAAATAATAAATTGTATATCAACTAGAAAAGAACCATATTTCATGCTTTGATTTTCTCGATTTGTGAGCCAAAAGCTTCTTACTCATTTAGAGATTTATGGAAGACTCTAAACGTCTCTTGGAGAAATTGAAAAACGTGCGCGAATTTACAGTGGGAAACGATATAAGTACATTGGATCTTTCACGCGATTTCAGTGGTTTCAGGTGCAACCCAAACGGAAATGAATCTTTGCTAGACGTAAAGAAGTTGATCCCAACTGGAGATAAATATGACCTTTAGGGCGAATCTCACAACTCCTGTCGTAAATTTTCGCACTGAGCATTAAACCTCTTGTCTGAAATTTCCTGCAGGATCGACCTACTACAGAACGTCGTTAACCTACTACAGAGGGAACATAAATGACATACAGCCACTTATTCGTCAGCATAAAGTACAGAAGTAAACTTTTATTATTAATTATCATTATTTATTACTTTTTCCACCCTCTGTTTTAGTCGAATTACTTTAAAATCTAATAGTCATTAATTCATTGTCTTCTTAACAAAAAAAATGATTCTTCATTATTATTACTATTATTAATATTCATTATTCATTAATATTACTTTACGTTTATTATTATCTTTCATTTTACTTACTCTTACGCTGAAGGTCTTTATAAAAGTATGCATCAGACTCACCTGCAACAAAGGAAAAAAGTACATTCATTAGATACACATTCATTATCATATTAACACAAGAATATGGAATATTTCATTCTCTATAGTAGTTTCATTCAAAAACGACTTTAATTAAGTTTAATAAATTTTATAGTATTTCTCGTAAAATAAAAGATAACTTAATAATCTGTTGGATTTGATTAAAAACAAATAATATTTTTATTTGACTACCGCATCAGATCTATTTTTATCCCATCCTCAGCCTGCCTTGTCGCATACATAATTATCTATTTTTAGCACATCATAACGTGCCAAGCAAGATAGAAAAAAAGTTGTTTGTGCGAGAAGTGACTCTCACGTTATTTCTTGAACTTTTCTGTATTTCTGGAGTAAGGTACTCGAGTGCAGTAAGTGTGGAGACACACGTGCTCGCTACACGGTTCCCTGGGGTCAGTGGACGCTCACGAGCTTGGAAATTCGATCTGGTAGCAAGAAAACTACGCTGAAGTGTTTGAGCCAAAATACTTTTCTCCTGAGCAGTCTTCATTCACGACACGTTTCGCTCAAGGGAATATTGCCCACCCTCTAAATCCACTCACCCCCGCAATTTACCCCCGTTTCGGCAAACGGATCGGTCAGTAAGTTCATCAATAACCAGACCTCCTGTAACTCATCGATCCAATCTGAAAAATATGACGTATATATCCCCGCAATGCCCCTACACCTGAAGCTTAACCTCAATCAATAATTTCGCTTTTCAATCATCCTAACTTCACTATTAGCTCAAGTAATTTTGTGCAAATACACTGAAAGCCCGATTTAATGCCGGCTTCGGGGGTTGCCTCAATGGCCTTGGCACTAAAGCGAGTGACTCTAA
>JBAGKK010020594.1:0-11490 GCA_037177015.1 Euceroptres primus | reverse complement strand
CACTGGCAATCTCGAACGCATTTGAATCGCACTAACACAGAAGAATTCGTGTAAGTGAGCAGTGTGATTGGTTATTCTCTCTCCGTATACCCCATTTGACGATATTTGACGATAACGGTCATTCTGACCGGTAGAGGGTTAAAGGTCTTTTGGGTCACTCATTTCAAATTTGATATTAATATTTCATAATTCAAAATGTCTGATTCAGTATGTGGGCCAAAATATTTTAAAAGTTATCGGCTATTTTTGAAATGCATTTTATACAAGTTTTTTGGGTTCCTGATTTCAAATTTGATATTAAAATTTTAAACTTAAGAATGGCAGTAAACAAATCAGAATTGTCGCACGAGCGGCTACAAGAGAACTCTTGCAAGTTCCTGACCTGTTAAGGGGGAGACAGCCCTCGCTGTGCGAATTATCTGAATTTGGAAAAAGGAAATACACAAAAAACACGACTTATGACCCTCATGAATAGAATTTCATTTAGGTAAAAGAAAAACTCATTGGTTTTTGAAGATAGGTACATTTTGTCTAGGTCATCATCTTCGATTGACCTGGCCTGGACCCGGAAGGGTCGATTTGGTCAGGCAAACATCTGAAATGCAGAGGAAACTGTAGGCTTTTTAAAAGAATTGCTTTAGGCAGCGCTAAATTGCTTTGTTGTCCTTTTTCTGAAGTTTTGAGTTTATGATTCAATATACTTGGATGTCGACGTGCACTTTTAGTGATATTTGGGCACAGAGTGAAAGAAAATTGCTCTGCTGGGAAAAGCCCGAAAAATCCATGGGAAGATGAATTTGGTCTCTCGATTCCTCCAAGGACTATGGAACTACTGGAACAAATCCAACGATTATTATGACAAATCTAGGTTAAAGAACGTTGTGAAATGAATAAACATTTTTCAACAAAAAATGTGCGTGGAAGCCACGCGCGTCAGAAGTGAAAATTTCAGCAACAACGGAACAATACAAACTTTGCACAACTAGTTTAATGATAATAACGACATTTATTACACATAAAACATACATTTCCAATGAAATGTACATTCTCCTTGAAGAAGGAAAACTTATATTTATGTACTTAGTGATTGTACTTCTTTCATTTACACGATTGCCCCACGATTTACTTCTCCCTCTTTTTCCTTTAATTTTTTACTTACAAGTTTCACTTCCAAATTGCGTAGTTTAAAAGCGCAGAAACCATGCAAGTTGGAAGTGAAACTTGTAAGAAAAAGAATAAGAGAAAGAGAAGGAAAAGTAAATTGTAGGGCAATCGTGTACTTGAAAGAAGTAAAATCACTAAGTACATAAATAGAAGTTTTCCTTCCTCAAGGATAATGGACATTGGAAATGTATGTTTTATGTGTAATGAATGTCGTTATTAACATTAAACTAGTTGTGTAAGGTTTGCATTGTTCCGACATTGCTGAAGTTTTCACTTCTGACACGCCTGGTTTTCACGCACTCAATTTGTCTTGTTCTTATCGTTATAAGAATAAGTAACTAACTTATTATTATATATTACAAATAAAGCTTATATCTATATATCTACATACACACACACACACATACCGATTAAGAGGCGCAAACTTTTTATTTTCGGCTCACAGTCTCTGTCGAAACGCTTGAACACTCAGAATATTCCAAGAATGTTTACAAGAATGAATACTTCAGAATTTTTCAATGTACTTCAGGATAATTCACATACTTCAAGATACTTCATATACTTCAGGATATTTCACGTACTTCAAGATATTTCACGTACTTCAAGATACTTAATGATATTTCAAGATACTTCATGATATTTCAAGGTACTTTAGGATATTTCACATACTTCAAGGTACTTCACATATTTTTTAAGATTCTTCAGGACATTTCAAGACATTTCAAGGTACTTCAGGATATTTCACATACTTCGAGATGATCCAGAATATTTTAAAATACTTCATATTTCAAGGTATTTTAGGATATTGCAAGGTATTTCAGTATATTTCAAGTAACTTCCGGAAACTTTACAACATTACATTTCAAACTTATATTTTTAATCGTTTTAAATCATTCTTTGAAATACAATTTTTGACGTTTTCGCAACATTTCGCCAGTTTACAAAATTTGCGATCATTTCGTAGTTTTTTAAAAGTTTTTCGATCAAATTTCAACCCTGAGATTAAATCACTTTTTCAAAGGGTATAGCCGGATAAGCATGTCAAATCAGCCCCCGCTCGAATCAGGCTGAAATGTATGTCAAATGTTCATCCTAAGGTAGGAAAAAAGTGCAAAGAATTTTAACCTTTAAATTGCATATTTTTGGAAGTTATGGAGGGGGAAAGAAAAATCAAAAAAGTGGTTTTTCTTGAAAACCGCCGCGCCGCCTGATCGATTTTTATGAACAAAATGTATGTTGTGGATACCGATAAGACAATATACCAAAAAAATCAAGAGAATTTTGTGGTCAAAGTAACAGGTAAAAAAAATGTTTGAATTTTTGAAGAATTTTTTTAAGGTGATGTTTTTGACGTGCAACAACCATCTTTTCACAAAAAAATCTCTACATTCCCTTAATTAACATATTTTCCTCCGAACTGATCGGAGTGGTGTGCCATAGTTAAAAAAAATAAAAGCTGATTTTCGTATTACCAAATGGAAACCTTACATGACAAATGCATTACGATATGCTGTAATAGATACTAAAAAGTCAGAAAACAACAGAAAAAAGAAGTGGATATATTTACAAAATGGTGGACTACCTTTTCAGGTAATTGGTCTAATTGTTGCCGAGAGCCGGGTTCAAAATGTGTGTATGTACTAGTTTCCACACCACCCGAAAGAAACAGTACGCGGCGCGTTTTTTTAAAAAGTAGTTTCCCCAGGAGGCCTAATCCACTTCTTCCCGCTGACTCTAGTTTGCAATGATTTAGTGAGAGAACTGAGAAGAGTTAAGGGGTTATTGAAATGAAGCATGTATCACTGTAAAACAAAGAATAATACTATAATGTACGATAATTTCGTAATACAAAATGATTACATATACTTAGTCAGCGTCACTATCTTCATTTCTCACCGGATCTACTTCTTCGTAATGGAAAAGTTTTGTTAAATTCTCGGCCTGTCTCACGATTTTAAACAGATACCTTGCATCTGCAAGGTAGTAAATAACTGCAGCAATGTGCGAGCAGCATCCTACTGTACGCATACCGTTTGCACAATCACAGCAATAACGCAAAATCGCGGAATAGCCCGTAGCATCAGGTCTGTAGTGGATGTAACCCTTGTAAGTTTTTCGAGAAATGTGCTTTAACCTGTATTATCTCGTGAGTTGCTTGCAGATATCGTACTTGTAGTTCGTTATTTTCGTCCATTATTTCTGCTAGATATGAAACAGCTTCTGACAGCTGATACGATCCCATAAAAAGGATTATCAAATCTCGCTCTGTGAGTTCAGGGAAGTGCAAAATGTCACGCGATGATAATTGCTGAAATGCTGTTTTTCGGCGACTCAATCGTTACTCTTCAACTTCAATGGCCAAAGTGTTTTCCACTCTACGCTTAGACTTCATGTGGACATTTCGGCTGATATTCCTGTATTGGAATTTAAACGCTTTCCATATGAATTCTGTAAAAAACAAGCTACATGAATAGATTATTGCTCCCTGCACTGCTTCTATAAACCAACAAATCTTGTGATCCAACGAGATTCGTTAGATTCCTCTGTCAACCATTGTGAGCGCTTTCCTTTTAATGCAGTCATAAGCACTATGTACCCTTGTTCTTCTAAGTACATTTTAATATCTCGGAAGCCTCTGTCAACTAGAAAAATGTCGCCTTTTCGCACAAGTGTCTTTATGCCATGTGAGTCGGAGAAAACGACCTTCATAATCTCTGTGTCATTTTGAGTAGCGTAAAATGGACCAGGCATATCAACGATATATCCGTCTGTCGTACAGATTGTAAAGGGCTTGCATAATGGTACTTTGTTTTTTTCTGAAAAGGACTTTCTTTGGTACTTATTGTTTGCACTTTTCTGATGAGGAATATATTTCCCATCAGAAATGAGCATTAGTTAGTCCTCTTTCAAATCGTACAATTTCTTTGCAGTGGGAGACGTATGATTAAGGATAAGTTCGTCTCTAGAAACAGCTTGCACTTCGAAAGACACAGGTAAAATATCTTTTTGGAACGCACTCAGCACTGAGCTACAAAACTTTGATACTTGTTGCTCTCGATTCAGTCCCAGAAGTGCGGCGACAATGGCATTAGAGTTGCCACTACGTAGCTTAAATAAAAATACAACCAGAGCCTGCTCAACATTCCGGCAACTGGTATTTCTTATTGTTGTCATTTTATTGCCCAGATCCAATACGTTTTGCCAATTCAGGCCGGTTAATACTTTTAGTCGATCTTCTGATAGAGAATAATCTCCTATCTGCTCTTTTATATTTGATTCGCAACGTTCGGAAAGTTGCTCCATAAAGTGCTTTACATCCACAAGTTCAACTGTACTGCTATTCGAATAGATTCGCAAATACTGCAATTCTTCCTCAAAGAAACGTTCCTTAAGCAGGTGTGTTGGACAGCATCGATTTTTTTCCGGATGTATATTCCCCTTTTGATAAATACTTGCACACGAGCATGAAGGGGAATAACAGATTCTTAGAACTGGAGCATCTATTACACAGTACATCGCTAATAAGAACCGTCTGATAACGCTGCTGCGTCAGCCTCCTTATGAATTAAGTTTTGAACCCCTCGTCTTTCGTATGAAAACATGACACTTCACATTTCGTTGAATCAGTTTTTTCAGAAGTTGACATGTTTAACAATGTGTTTAAAGCGACACAGGAATTCAATGTTATTCGCGCTATGCTAAAACTAAAACTAAATACTCTATGCTAAAACTTTCGAACGAACTACCGAATTCCGCCGATTTTTCTACAGTACGCTATATGTCCGCTTTTCCGTATATTCCAAACTATGTATTTGAAATCTCACTGCCACATTCACGTAGAGCCTACTAACACGACCGTACAAACTTGGAGATGTGTATCGTTCGGAAGCTAAGAAGTATCTGTCTGTTTTGTGAAGTTGAAGTGCATTCGGGGGTATTTTGATCTTACAGAAAGTGTGTTGCAAGTTTCTAAAGCTACCTGTGATTGGTATAGAGAAAGGTCGTGATGCCTATTGGTACAAATTTGGAAAAACCTAAAAACAATGTGTTAACCTGGTTGCCCTGCTTGGGCTTGTCGGATAATCGGTGCCATAACTTATTCAGGAAAGGTCAGAGACTAAATCCTTAAGTCGCGTGATAGAAGCACGCCTGAGCAGTAAAAGCATAAAACTCCAAATTAGAAAGCAGCTTGCAAACCTTGTCGAAGATTAAAGTTATAAAAATGAAAATATAGAAACAGTTTGAAAGATGCTGACAATTTTAAACATCTGCTTGGTCGAATGCTGTCTATGGCTATGCGCTTTACGGAGTTATAAAATAATAAACCTGACGAAGCGATTTTAAAGAATATGAAAGTAAATAGGTTCAATATTGATTTAGTTGCTCAGATGCAAAATACAATAAATTATTATTAAAAATTATGAATGTTAATTGCTACGATGTAACAACTTCAGATCGTGTATAGTTTCAGACATGTCTTCAGCATCACTTGATCTTCAAGACAACGTCGAATCGTTGCACTTTGCACTATGAGCGTCTTTCACTTGTTTCACAACGCAGTTGTCATTTGTTTCCAACATTTTGATATCCTGACGATTTATTACTGTGCAACAATTAGACCAATTGCCTGAACAGGTAGTCTGCTATTTTGTAAATATGTCCACTTCTTTTTTCTGTTGTTTCCTGACTTTTTACTATCTATTACAGCATATTATACCATATTACATATATTATACTATATTACTATCTATTACAGCATACTATCTATTACAGCATTACACTATCTATTACAGCATTTGTCATGTGAGGTTTTCATTTGATAATACGAAAATCAGCTTTTATTTTTTTTTAACTATGGCGTACCACTCCGATCAGTTCGGGGAAAAAATATGTTATTTAAGGGGATCTAGAGATTTTTTTGTGAAAAGATGGTTGTTCCACGTCATAACCATCACCTTAAAAAAAATTCTTTAAAAATTCAAACATTTTTTTTACCTGTTACTTTGGCTACAAAATTCTCTTAAATTTTTTGGTATATTGCCTTATCGGTCTCCACAACATACATTTTGTCCATAAAAATCGGTCAGGCAGTTTTCAAGAAAAATCACCTTTTTGGTTTATCTTTTCTCCTCCATAACTTTCAAAAAAATGCAATTTGAAGGTTGAAATTTTTTGTAGTTTTTTACTACCTTAGGATAAATATTTGACATAACTTTCAGCCTAATACGAGCGGGGGCCGATTTGACATGCTTATCCGGCTATACCATTTTATTACAAGGCAAATAGAAAAAGAAAGGGAAAGTCAATCAATAATGAAAACTCAAAAAGTATTCTGAACATAAAATCTTTTTAATATTATGAATTATTTCTTGACTATAATGTGGCACAGTACTTACAAATGAAGGACTTGGTACTGTATATAAATAATCTCTCATATTTATACTGAAGTAAGTTTTCGTAACATCATTTGTACTCAAACAATCTCGCTCCATAAAATACCAAGGAGAACAAACACATAATATGCATTTTGCATTTTTGGTTGGTGGCTTAACTGGTGCGGAATCAGCAGAATAATTCGCTTCATGTCAATACCCAGAAGCATAACTAAATGATAGAATTTTACCTATAGTGAATAGTTTTTTCTTCTTATCAAAAAAGACACACCAATTTCCCAATCTAGTTTTTTTATCTACAACAACTGTACTTACAGCCGAAACAGCATTTCTATTTTTAGTAATTAAGGCATCTTTAACTCGGTGTAGTCTATCACTGCTCAATTTATTATATCCGCTTGAAAGCAACCAACAAAGAGTAGTTTTTTGAATGATCACAGATTTACCACTAGAATTGGTATAATGAACAAATGGTCCAGTTGGTGAAAGTTGAACTTTGTGTTCATTTCCTAATGTTTCTTCATTCTCTAGCAAACTTGATAAATCTTCGTTCACAAATTCTTTACCAGTAATATCTTCAGTTTCAGTCTTATTCACAGCTATATCTTCTTCGTCTTCAGTTTCAACTTCGGCCTCATCATCTATTGTGGTTGAATCCACTTGCAGTGCTTTTAACATAAAGGGATGATCAATTTGATCATCAATTGATGATCAAGAGAAGCAGAAAAATCAAGAGCTTCTTTTCGAAAACGAGATATAATATTCAAAATCTTGTTTTCATCTGGTAATGGTTGCTCTCGAAGAATATTTGACACTTGTATGCCTTGTTCTACCTTTTTTTCTACACGGAGGAAGGCAAAATCTTTTTTTCCGATTGACTGGATGACTTGTGTTTGAAACTGAATTCTCTGTATTCGTTGTGTGAATTCCAACATGTTAAAATTTATAACTGTGGAATGAGTCGATGTTAAGGACTTTGCAGCGCTGAAAATTTTTTCACAAGACTGGCTTCCAAAAAGTCACGGAAGAAAAAGTTGTGGTAGATTTTCTTCTCTGAAATAATTCACAGCTTTTATCAAAGCATGTGCCTTAATTTCAATGCAAGTGTAGGTATTGCTGATTATGAAGTTCTTGGTGATACTGTGTTTATTGTCAGCTAAGCTCTGTCTCCAAATCCGCAAGAAGAAAATGCTTCTCCACATTAGATGTATTCTCTCTATTGGAGCAATGTCTTTATCCAAGTACGAATCCAAAATATCTTTAATACTTCGAGGAAGACAATAGTTCCTTTGGTTCAGGATATAGTTTGTAGTACGTTTATTACTCTACTGTTGCAAATTTTTTCCACGGCTCGAAAATTCATTTTGTCAGCGCTGTTTATATCAGATTTTGTAAGTCCATGATCTTCTTTTGCCTTCTCGTTAATCATTATACTCAAATGCGTAGAAGATGCTACAAAATGTCCTAGCGGATTTAGTTCCAATGTGCTTTAGTTCCAATCTTGAACATAAATTGTTAAATGATTTAAAGACTGAATAAACCAACCACCACTCCAATCAGCTGGTAAATTTGGTGATATAGGTATAGATTTGCGCTTCATAGAATTAAAAAAGCGTGTATCACCATCAGAGGAAAATCCTTTCAGAACGATGCCTTTTTTTTGAGCGTGTTCCTCTATCCATGCCCATCGACTTTGCACTTGAATCGATGTAAAGCGGTTATCTGTTCCAAAGCATGCAAGGCAAAATGGTGCAATGCCTTCTTGAATTGGTTGCGTCATAATTAAATATGAATAGTTAGCCAGTGAAGCAGTCTCAAAATATTCTTCTATTTTTTCGGCGGAAGTTGCATTATATGATTCAACAATTGGAAGGCCATTGTCATTTAATGGTAAAACAAAACCAACTATATCAATGAATCGCGGGTCACACTGAATACGGCTAGTAATTCTTGTACTACCTTCGCTAATTCACACTATCAGAGGAAGACATTTTTCCGTTAAATAAACTTTTAAATCATGAAAGCGAAATTCTCCTTCTCTGATAGGTTTATTTACGCTTTTGATATATTTACTAATCGTTGTTATTGACGGAAGAGAATCTGGAAGATTCTGGTACATAGCACTTCCTCCCAAAATAAAGATACAAGATGCAAACAACTTCAATGATTCGTCATACCTGTGAACAGCCTATCTTTTTTCATATTAACATCAGCTGCATCGACTAAGCATTTTAAAAAAATATTTACAGTTGTAGGTGGTTTTGCATTCTTTTCTGCATCAATTTTTTCTTCAATATAAGTTGAAAGAGTTTTTTCAAGATCTCTATTTTTTAAAATCAATGATTGTACTTGATTCAGAATTGGGAAATGGTTTGTAATGCCGCTTTGATCCAGTTGTCCACGAGTCAAAGCTCTCTTTCGTCTTTCAGGTCGAGAATATTTGTTGAGCTTCCATTTAGTTTTAGGCTTTTCTATAAGTTTAGAGTTTTTTTTAGATTGGAGCTTTTCATTACACCGAAGAATCTTTGTTCCGGCTAGTTCTTCGATTCCTAAAAATTTTGTATAATTAAACATACAATATTCAGATAGATTGAACACACATACAGTTTTAAGTTCTCAAGTGTCAATCTACTAACTTTCGTTTGAGCCGAGTTGCAAACATATTTTCAAGAAATTACTTGCTAAATAGTTCGGGAACTAACCATCGATTCAACTTTTTTAAGATTATATACTCTTAAATTAATGATAATTTGTTTTGTTCAAAGTCTTTCCCGTATGTAATAAAACACCATTTTCACTGTTCCAAAATATATGTTTACATAATTTACAAATAATATATAAATGGCTTACACGAGGACTTACACAATATTTAATATTGACTGCAAAAATGAAAATATATTTAAAATAATGACCGAAAAATCAGATTTTTCTTCGAACTCGTCAACTGTTCTTTCGTTTTCGTCATTTGATTGTATATCATCAGGATTGATCGGTACAACTATCTTCTCTTTTCGTTTTAAATTTCCCAGCACATCCTTGATACTAATATTCTTTGTCGGGTCTTTCTCCTGTAATCTGCTGGAGTTATGTGCTTCAGGTGCTTTGTATAATTGGATTAAATCCATCGACTCTTTAATTTATTGACTTTGCACATTTTTGAACAAAAAAAATGTTTTAGCATTGAGCGTCTGTTCATTACCCGTAACATCGACTTTGACGACAACTTTAAAATCTCTGAATTTTTTACTCTGAATTTCTGTCATTTTGATTTTTTGGTTAATCGTAAAAGAAGTAATGTGATTTTTGATCGATTTGTGTGCTGCTTTACGTTCAGCATTTAAATCCGAATTCGCGCCTTTTATATTTTTATTAAGAGATTTTTATTTGAAAACCGACAGCCTTTTCTTTGGGGGTTGGTTCGCTGTCGAGGCTAGATCCTCCAACTTCTTTTTTCAGTAATTTGCAACAGCCAGTAGCATTAATTTATGTCCAGGAAGAATTGTAAATTTATTCGGACATTTTGCATAAAGCCCGTAATACTCGTCAGGTGGTTTACTTTTGTCGCGAAAATTTTCTACTTCCGTACGAGTAAATGATTCTAAATCAGATATCTGGATTTCATTAAAAGAGCTGATCGATAATATGTTATCGAATCCAGTCATTGTTAAAGGGTTTTTCAAATGAACTGGAAATTGAGTATTCAAATCAACTTCTGTTTGCGCCCACCATGAAGAATCTAATTCTTTTTGACCCTGTAAATTAACAATTTTTCAAATGTACCCAGTAAACAAAAAAAGATTGAAAGGAATTGAAAAGTAATTCAGTGCATTGGGTGCTAAATCCCTTTTCTGGAACTTTGGGGATTCATTAATTCCTCCTCTCTTTTAAAGCCGTGCGAATCCCTATTCGTTGATTGAACTGCCACCTCGTTCTATTCCTTTCAATCCCTTTATCCCAATGTGAGATTATGTTCGTTTTCAGTTTTGCTGTTTAGGTTATGTTATAGTCAATTCTTGATGTGGAATTGAAAGAGATTGGTTGAAGGAGAAGAGCTACTCCATTGAATTCCAATGAATTTTCGCGAATATTAATGTCGACCAATTCAGTAATGGGAATTGATCGATGGTAATACTTTTTAATTCATGTGCTGAGAAAATATAAAGTTTATTATTTATCATATAAACGAAAACACGAGTAGGAAAATTGCTTCAAGGAATTTTGTGATTTTCAAAAAGGATCAATTTTTGGTGGTGTCTGCTTGTTTATTTGGTAATCAGCCACGATGCTGTGAATGCTCCTACATTTGCAGTATTTTTAGTGAATTTTTAAACTATTAAAGCTTCAATTATTCCCATGAACCGTGAATTCAGTGTTTTCAAAAGTTAAAGCTGCGTTTTTTGCGTTCATTGCAGAGTAATCGAAGTTTCGCACAAAAAATATAAAAGCCAATGTTCGAGGTTTTTGTTAACGACAAAGTGCAATAATCATTCGAATAATATACGAATAATATTTATTGTAAATTCAAAAAAATTTTCACAATTTTCATATGATTTTAGGTTAGAACTTTTTGGTTATGATGTAAACCACACTCAAATCCTACCAATGCCTTTCAATTTCTAACCTAACCTCAAATGGCCAAATTATAAAGGGATTGAAAAGAATAGAAAGAGATTCATACTTTTTCATTTGAATCCCTTTGAATCCTAAAATCGGGGGTTCAGAAAAGGGGTTCAGAGGGATTGGTTAATTCCAATCTCTTCTCTAGCGGAACGCGAGAACTAAAAAGTGACGCAGTATCGTCGCTTTTCAGTCACCTTTCCGTTCTTTCGCAAAAAATGAATAAGAACAGCAGAACACACATTTAAATTGCTGCAATTATGATTCTGCGTTAAATTTGGAGTTAGAAGACACCGGAAATAATGCAATAATTTTA
>JBAGKK010020583.1:0-11491 GCA_037177015.1 Euceroptres primus | reverse complement strand
TATATATATATAATTTTAAAGGGGAGAGAATGAGTTATTTTTTAAGTTTACAAAAAAAAAATATTAAAAATGAGCATTTTAAAAAAAAAACTTGAAAATAGTACGTACTCCGAGTTTTTCGGGTAAAAAATTTTTTTTTGAATGTTGAAAATATTTTGATTATAAAGTACGGAAAAAATGCTAGAAGAAACAGTTATTGTAAATTTTTCTAAGCGTGATATTACAGGACCCATCTTTCAATGAACATCGACTTGTCGAAAAACCATCCAAATTTCGAGCCCCTGTATCTAGGCAACACGTCATTATTACCCTCCCGCCGTTTGCAGTTTAGATGTAGTCCAATAGTACAACAATCTCACAAATTTTCATCGAAATCGGAGGAATGAAAATTTTTTGGGTGGTACACTTGGCGAATTTTGCCCCATATATAGAGAAAGTCATTTCGCACATTCAGTACCACAAATATATATATATAAATTTCAAAATGGAAAATTTTTACCCCTCTTTTGAGAGGGCTATTGGCGAGTATAACCCTCCAACAGAGCACATACCACTTCTCTCAGTTCGACGGTAGGTATCCGGCGCTGAACGAATTCCTACAGGATGTAGCGAATGGAGCTGTATATATAACCAAGGCTACTGAGACCGGTTTTGTAAACATCATTTTAAGTAAGTCAAAGGAAGTAGTCCGCGAAAATGTTAAGGACAAACAGTTTAACACGGTTAACGAGGTGATCGCGCACCTCAAGAAACGGTTTGCCCCTCCAAAAAAATACCAATGGTACATCGAGGACATTGTAAACCTCAGGATGAAGCAGTCAGAGACTGTTAGTGATTATTACGATCGGGTACATAGCCTGCTCAGCGGAGCTAGGCACGTGATTTAGGGAAAGTACACCAAGTACACCAAATACTGAAAATACAACAAGGGTACTGTCCATGACATCAAAGAAAGCTCTATAATGATGAAGCCAATTGTGAATTGCGCTCTAGATGCCTTTATTAAGGGCCTGCCGGATAAGCTGTCCACATTTGTGAACACCAAAAAACCAAAGGACCTTAGCGAAACTCTAGAATATGCTTTACATATAAAGGAAAGGTTGAGGAAATCCGACTGCTCCTCGTACCACATCTCGCGACCGAACGATAGGGCCCCGGAGCGACAGCGCTACCCAAGCCCATTCACGAGGCAGATGGATAGGCCTGATCATAGGGAAGTGAAAAAGACCGTAGACTTGCCTACGGCCATAACTCCTGTCACACTACCACCCAACGTGCTCTACCCGCAACTTACAATCAATTAGTTGCAGCGGCAACCACAACAACAATTGCAACCACAGTTCCCTTTAATGTATCAACCTACACTCCATTTCAATTCCCAGCAAACTACGCTTATGCTCCCCATCTAGCATACGCGGTGCTACCTCCCCTAAACCCGCAACTTCCTTAAAACTAACAAGGGCAGAACAACCTACAGTGTACCGACCAGCGCCTGGGAAGCGCCAACCCTCCACGATCCACATCACCAGGACTGGCCGGGAGTTTAAACTCCTCCTGAACTCGCCACTACGACGCGACAGCGGGTCCGAACCCCCAAGAGCGTCCAAAAAAGGTTTATTTCTTGGAGAACTCCTTCGAGTCTTTCGAGCAGGATCCAAGGCAAATGACTCACCTTTAGTCGAAGTAATTGCCTCCAAGTTCCGAAACCCAAAATCGACTCTCCTGGATGATCCCGGATTAAAGACGAATTTGATAAATCTATGCTTCCTTTGGCTGGAATTGATTCTCGAGGTTAGAAACTCTGTGCTTATAACAGGAATCACAAACCATCCTGTCAAAACGATTGGCACCATCGAGCTCTCAATCCTAAAAACTCTAGTCGAATTCCACGTAGTGAGATACAGTGTTCCAATCTGGACCGATGGGATTCTAGGATGACATTATCTAAGGCAGGAACAGGCTCAGATTTCGTTCCAGCATAACTCGTTGATTTTAGTCTCGGTTCCCATCACCCCAATTCCCTTCGTGGATCAGGAGTCACGCGACGCTAAAGCAAAACTGCAGCTCAAAGTCAAACATTTTTCAAGGATTTTTACCACCAAGGACAGAACAAAGCAATCCATCCCTCTAGATGTCACAAACCCTGAACTCTCACAAGGCTATCTACCTAGAGTAAATACCCGCGAAGGGTTGTACCTCGGAGAGGTTATCGTCTCGAATAGAAACTGTGTATGCTACACTCTAGCTATCAACACGACGGAAGGTGAAATCGAAGTAGAACTTCCACCCCAGGAGCTCATTCCGTTTGAGTTCTGCGAAGTCCCCGGCAAAGATTTCACCAATTTTGAAGTAGGAAATCGCCGGGTGGAGCTACATAACTCTTACCCAGAACGTTTGACGAGGGTAATACGAAGCTTGCACATGTCCGATCTAACCCCTGAAGAAAAGCATCTTGTGTCGGAATGGGCGGAAGATTTTGCTGATATTTTTTATTTGAACGGCCAAAAATTAACCTGTACCCATCTGATTAAACACAGGCTACCGAATGGCGATGAAGCCATTCACAAGAGGCTGTATCGATGCCCCCCAAAGCCTTTAAACAGGTCGTTATCCAGATCGAAAAAAAACTCAACAGTGAAATCATTAGCAATTCCACATCCCCGTACAACTCTCCACTATTGATTGTCCCTAAGAAAATCGACGCCTCCGGCGAGAAAAAATAGAGGATTCTTATCGATTACAGAGCTCTGAACTAGAAGGTAATAGGAGATGCCTACCCCCTCCCCAACATCCGTGAGATCAAGCGGTTTCCATCAAAACGGAACACATCCAGACGATCAATACAAAACGGAATTTTGAACACTGCGAGGTCACCACCAGCACAACCGAATGCCTATGTATATCAAGAGCGCCAACCCACTTTTCAGCGCTTTTCAAATGACGTGTTGAAGGGAATGATGGATTCTGAAGCATTTGTCTACCTAGACGACATCATTATCTACTCTGACACCCTTAAAGAACACGATCGTAGAGCAGGGCGACTACTTACGAGATTGCGAGACGCGAACTTAAAGCTCCATCCGGATAAATATGACTTCCTGAGAACTGAAGTAGCCTACCTCGGTCACATTATCGGAAGTAATGGATTGAAACCTGATCCCGTCAAGATATCTGCGATTAGGAATTTCCCTCGCCCCACTTCCGTCAAAGCAGTCAGTCAGTTCCTAGGTCTTTCGGGCTGTTACAGGAGATTTATAAAAGACTGCGCCAAGTTGGTGAAACCCCTCTCTGCCCTCCTCTAAAAGGACTCAAAATGAGAATGGGGAAAAAGCAAGGAAGCAGTTTCCGGAAAATGCACCAGTACCTGTGCAGTGAATCCAAGGTGCAGTATCACGACTTTAAGAAACGTTTTAAGTTAACCACCGACACATCCGAGTATGCTGTTGGAGCGATACTAACCCAAGAAAAGGAAAGGTTTGCCATGCACAATGCCTATTACTCCAAGGTGATGAATGCATGCGAGCAAAGGTATCCTAAGGCTGAAAAACAATGCCTTTTCATTTTGTACACAGTGTCAAATTTCCGTCCATATTTGTATAGAAGAGAACTCACAGTAGCGTGCAATTTTGAGCCCCTCCACTAGATGACCTATGTCGAAAACCCTAGTGCAAGGTTACAACGATGAAGACTGCGACTTCCGGATTAACAATACAAATTCGAATATAAGCAAGGCAAGCTGAACAGGGGTGTTGAAGCTCTGCCCGAAAATCCTGCTTTCACGGTCGAGTGATCGGAATTTTCGGACTCCTCTGACGCCTATGACTCAGATGAATCTTACGAAAGACGTAAATCCAGTAGAGAACCCAAGGATCCAGACGCAGATCCGAAGCAAAAAGCCAATCAAGACACACTACCTCGAAAGACGTTGGTGATCCGTGAAGGGCAAGAAACTTGCACGGCCCTACTCATAACTCGTACTAAGGCCACGAGGACAAGGAATGACGAAGGGAAGACCGATAAGAAGAAATCCAGAACGAAACCGGAGGAGTCTACTTCGACGAATTTTCCGAAATTTCAGAGTGCAAGCACACCCTCCTCTCAACCTACAAAACCTCATCAGGCGGAGAAAAGCTCCACTGTTGGTCAAAAGGTCTCAACCCTCACGATGTTGGAGAGACCTTCTACTTCGAAACTCAAGGAACTAGAAACTGCCCATCCGTTGTAGAAAGCATTTGTTTAAAGAACAATCGCCCGCGAATCGGCCTAATAATTTCCCTTAGCTTCCCGACCGCCCCCTGAAACTACAGGGACAATACCCAAATCAGGAACCAGGAAGCATCTTGTTTCTAAGTTAAAGGAGACTGAAGAGGTTTACACATCTCCAATTGGAACAAAATTCCCAGACCCCGATGAGAGCTGTATTGGAAAAAGACTTTCTCGAAACGGACAACCCAGTAAGCCTTTTATTAGAAACCATGAATCCTCCAGCGAACCGTCATTGAGTAGTGAAAACAATGAGGATTCCGATCCCCCCGTGTTCCAAAAGTCCGGAAGCGTACTCCCAAGTTTGGATCCTGCACTAGTGCCTAAGAAGGTAGATATCACCTCAAGAAATGTGTCCCCTTGCGTTCTAAAGCCCAGCGCTTGGTTTTCCTCGTTACAGGACGATCATGTAGACGTGTACGTCGATAGTGCATGTAGCTATAATGGACGAGGCGAACAAAGAGTAGGAATAGGAGTATGGTTTCACCCAAATCGCTCCCTTAAAGTACCACAGGCATCCGAAGGACACCAGGCTAACAATGCCGCCGAAATCGCTCTAAGGAGCACTATAATGAACGATAAAATCGGGGATCGGGTGCATGCTTTTAAGGGGGTGAGGGAGAACAAGTTTAATTTTCGATCCACCGGGCCGTACAACATACTTGGGTTCACGGAGAACAATAACGTGGTTCTCGAAACTGATTATGCTGAACGTCTGACAAAGCGCAAGGATAAGCTCCGAATTGCTCATTGCTAGGACCCTGCTGAAGGAGGCGAAGAGGGGATGTTTGTCTTTCCAAGGTTTCAGGGTAATTTGAATCCCATAAGGAAAGTTTTCCCTGGAACCAACGACTGGCATAGGTCACGTCTCCCACCTGCCAAGTAGTGAAAAGGGTCTTATGCTTCCTTTTTCCAGATTCTAAGTGGCGGCATTCCGACTCACCCCGCTAAAATCCAGCACCGAAGACTATTATGAATATTTGGGTCCTATGCGACGAGTTACGAGTACTTGGAGGATAGCCGTCTTCATGGACATTGAGAAGTTCCAACATCTTCTCTCATTCTACAAAGCAAAGGTTGAAAACCTGCTCAAGTATTGCCAGCAAGGTTTCGAGGACCATTTTGCTAAGGTTATTACCACTTATAACTTTGCCCCAAAGACCACAATTGCTGACTGGCTGAGTCAAGACCTGCTTGAGGAAACACCACAACTTAGCAGGAAGGAGAAAAGGACTTGTTGGAGGCATTGTTGGTTCCGTCGCTGGTCTCCTTACAAACGAAGATGGACAAGTCATCAAGGCTCAGATTCCAGACCTGAATCAGGCCCATGTCAACATCTCTCATCTGGTGAGTCAACAAACACATGTAATTAAATCACATCTGGAAAAATTGCTTAATCAAATTAAGGATCATGAACTAAGGTTGAACTAAGAACTAAGGTCCAGCTTGCCCAACTTACCCAAGAGGTAAGAAACGCTTCCAGAAGTATCCTAGAAGTCAAGCACACTCAGATCTTGACCCAAGTACTAAGGACTGCCGAAGCAGGGTTCGATGAATATATCCGATCAGTCTATCTAGCTCTGGACGTCATCCACTCTTCCTGGTAAGAAAAAATGTATCTTTCCTTGTTAACTTCATCGCAGCTTGAGCCAATTTATCAGGGAATCCAGGACCACGACCCAAAGATGATATTCCCGGTACATGGAAATTCCATTACTAGAGAAGACTGACTATCTGATGTACCAGATACATCCAGTACCAGTAGTCCAGTAGGTCTTAGGAAACGGTTCATGAAGAGCATATATTCAACCAAGATTCCCGCACATGGCTGTGAAAGAGTCTCAGAGAACATACATCTTGATGAACCTTCGGGATATGGAAACATGCAGTGAACTTTCATCCTACTATATTTGTAAAAATAACCTACCTGTAAATGAGAACACAGGATACAAGACCTGCGAGAGTGAAGATACTATTAATTAAATCTAGACAAGTTATTTATAAAATAGAATCTGGTAAAAAATTATTGCCGTGATATATTAATGGTCAGTGAACTTAACACAACCTGCTGAGCAAACACATTCTCAAGCTCAGTGAGGACAGCAGTAACTCAAAATTTCGCAAGTGCTGACAGCAATTTGACAGACACACGTATGAAAATCCTGATTATCCCTACCAATTCACCTCTAGCCGATACCAATTTCCTGAATAAATAAAAACCGCTATCGCGCTTAACCTCGCGATGCATCGACGAGAGCGAGTAGGGTCAAATCAATTTCGCAGTCTTCTGAGAATCTTAGTAACAGATTCTTTTATCGCGCCCGTTCATGCTTCGGAGCAACAAACGTTTTCGTTGTATCCTGCATAGTCAAGCCTAGCCAAGTAAAGTATTCTAGCCGGCAAGTACCTCGCTGAACGTGTTGAGTGGACGTTAAACTCAAATTCTCTCAGCCAAACAGAGTCGACAGGAGAAATTAGGGTTATCGAGAAAACTAATTAGTAAGAATATTGATGGATACTTATACTTTCAATAATTCCCTGGTTAAAAGCCAACTATTTCTTTTCTCCATAAAACTAATTGAAAATGTAGAAGTGAGGTGTCATGTCGCATATGTGTGTCGCGTGAAAGGACTAGATCTGTCAATTTAACAGCGAACGAATGCAAATCATCGCCCATTCCAGAAGAACTGAAGATAGGACGACAGATTCTCTCTCTCTCTCTCTCTCTCTCTCTCTCTTTTCTTATGGATTGGTAGGAATATTCTATTGTAGTAAGAAAGTAATGTATCGTTTTAAGATTATTTATTGTTGCTCATATTTCTTCACAGGAAGACATCTGAATAATCGTAGAAGTTATCTAGAAACTTTGAACATAAAATCAGCTTGTCATCAATTATTTGAATTTCTCTCCCTTTCGCTCACACACTCGCTTCTGGTAGCCTACAACTAACAGTTGAAGACAGTCCCTTTCAGTCCGAAGGGTCAGAGAAATGATCCCACATTTATAAACAGGATGCGCAATTCATATTCGAATTTTTGCAGTTTTGAGCCTCTACATGTGCAGTCATCATATAAATTAAAGAAGAGACTTTTTGCAGCATTAATTTTTTTTCTTGCACAATTTTGATTGACTTCAAAATTTATTTGTTTATAACAAATAGAGCCGCACGTAACATCAAATTGTTTGATATGATTGTCATCCTTTTGTGTTTGAGTTCTCCATATTTTACATAGTAAATAGCTACTGTGAATATTGTGGCCTGGTCGTTATTTCAATGAAATTCTTGCGCGGATATTTGGAGAACAAACTTGAAGTTCTTAGCAAAATCAAATGAGATAAAGTTCATTCACAAAGTCAACAGCATTCATGATCAGTGCCTTTAAAGTACGTTTCTCAGTCTGCAGCCAAGAATCAAATTTCTCTTTTTTAAATCCCCATCCTAAAAAGATTGAATCAAATTATCTTTAATTTTAGTGATAGTGGGATAATTTTGTCATTCTTTCAATTGGCAGGAACTTGGCGCATCAGGAAACACAGTCAACTTTAAACAATCGCGATAACCATTTAAAATTACCTGTGGATCGTTCGTTGAATATTTTATGTTTATTTCTTTTAGCATTAACTTCGCGTTTTCATGGCGTACACAAACGCATACTGTGTGAGTACCGCTACTCCATGCCAAAACTCAATTTGTAGGTCTGAGTTGTGTAAATTTCGTGAAGCCTATTTCAATCTCTTAACATTCTGACTGAAATTCAGCGCAAAATTTATTCAAATTGAACAAAATCAATCTCTTGTGAACAAGAACTTTTTTGTCACTCATTTGAAAAGACACACTGTGCTTGATTCCAGGCATTAATCGACTCATATCGTCAGGCTCATTAAATTCGGATACAAGGGCATCGGTTTCAAGACTCAAAGGCCTTCCTCGTTTTGGCGTGGGTAGAGTTAAAATCCTATGGTCAGCAACTAACTTTTTCGCATTTGCAGCTTGTTATTCAAATGCTTCGAATTCAACCATTAGCTGTTTGCGACTCCAAGATTTTGGAGCAAGTGTGAGAAGTTGAATTTTCTCAACTCTACTCGTTGATGATTTGAACTTCTCATTGATTTGATCTATAACTTCAAGTGCGGGCTCATAATATTCATCATCATTTCGAAGCTCATCGATGTCGTTTGAATGTGACACTGGTATTTCTTGCAGTTTACAGAGCTCTCCTCTACATGAAGCACAAATTTTTAATTCTTGAGATAGTGTAGGAAATTGCGATATAAACATTCAGAAATGCAAAGCGTATTTAACGTCTTATTTCGAATCTTCTTCCTGAAAGGATTGACGCATCTGTCAGTCCATTCTCTTTGATTATTCTCACCTTTTCGAGGGGCAATAGCTACTATAAAACTGAGAGGAGAAAGGGCGAAGGGTGAGAATAGTAGCTGAAGTTTGGAAGCTTTGTTTTTCTAAATCCTATTTTATGATTTAATTAAAATTTCTATTTCACGAGTTGGAAAATACAAGCCACAATAAAAGTCAAATATTTCGCGATATTTTTATGATGTATCTATTACTCAAATTTTGTAAATATGAATAAAGAATCATATAACATATAATCATATAACGCTGTTTTGAAATAAAATTACATATTAAAATATGCGGATTATCAATGCATGTCTTATGCGGTAGATTTTTGTTTTCTCTGTTGAGAATTGTGAGTGCTTTGTCATCTAGCAGCTGAGATTTAAAATTCATGGGTTTCACCGTCTGACGACCGCGGAATTTAAAACTTTGCTTTCCTTTTTTGACTCCATATAACTATTGCACAAGCCTTTTTCATTTTCACCGCAACTCTTTTGCAAACTTCCATCATTAGGTAGGATTTGAACTGAATTTCATTATTACAAATAGAAAATTAACCAATTGGATGCAATAACAGTGCACTTGTTCTTCCAGAAGTCAATTGCTTTTCATTTGTTTCCTGCAATAACTGACGATAAACAAATCAAGAACAAGTAACTTTTGAAAATACATATCCGGTGATTTTTGTAAGCAGGCGTCTGATTGAAATATTTTTAATTTATTAACAAATATTATCTGACAAAAGCTTATTCATACGACCATATATATTATTGGTCAACAAAATGTGACCTATGTGCTCATGTAATAAGATATGTCATTTCCAGAGTAGTTTTTTGTGCTGAATCCGAATCTGGCCTCTATTTCTCTGCAGCACGTCAGGTTTTCGACATTTTTTGGATCAAAATTTTTTTTGAAAAATTACAAATCAGGAGATAGAATGTTGTAAAAAATTTTTTCAATGAAAATCAATGTATGATTTTGATGCATTTTTTAATGCCAAATCCAAAGGCGGGCTAGTTTCTGTGATATCTTATACGGTTGCTGAGATAATATAAAAAAACTGATTAAAAACACAAAAAAAGTTGTTTTACAAAAAATTGCATATCTAGCTGAAAAATTTTTTTCCCTATTGTTCCAGGTGTCATTCTCTTCGTTTTTCAATGCCGAAGAAATTTAAACAAAAATTAGGGTTCAGGCTGTCACCGTTCGAAAGATACATGGCAGAGAAGTTGTCTCTTCCTACGGACTTGCCAATTTGACGGCTTACACGTACTTAAAGCGAATCATTGTACTGTGTCTTCAAAATATCTATTCTTCATGTTGTTGGCTCTTGTTGAAAAATAATGATAAAAAACTGCTTGTGATCAGAAACTTTTCCTATTGCATGCTCGACGATGTTGAGCATTTGGTTTATCAGTCATGAGATTCCAACAGTAGTCTGCTAAAGCGTTCAAACTCCACTTACCTTTGTACGTCTTCTCGATTGTAGCTATATCTTGATGAAATCTTTTACCATATTCATCACAAACTGCTCCCATATTTTCTCGGAAGAAGTCCAAGTAAGAGTACATCATGTGAATTTTCAGTGAAATGTTCACCTTCCTTTCCTGGAAGTTTTCCAACATCGTATCGATGAAGTATTTGTAGTTTCTGGATTTCCTGTTTCCTAAGAAATTGTATATAACAGCTTTCACTAAAAACCATGCTTGTCTCGCATGTTCAGTCAAGATCTTTTCAAAATCGCCACCTAGCATCATTTGTCGGATTTGTGGTCCATCAAAAACTCTCTCCTTAATTTCTGAGTCACTAAGCTTAGGGAATTTCCTTTCAAAAAAAGAAGACCTGCATCTCCGTTTCTATTGATCGCTTTGATATAACTTTTAACGATCCCAAGATTTATATGTAATCCTGGTAGGAAGATCTTTTGGCAATCAACCAGTGGTTTTTGAGAAGCATTCATGTTTCCTGGTTCTAACATCCCTCGGTCTGGCCAAACTTTAACATTATAATGCTGTTTTCGTGCTCTGCTGTCCCAGGTGCATAGAAAGCAACAATGTTTCGTGTAACCAGATTACAATCCGATGAGAATTCCTATTACTTTAAAATCTCAACAGATAAACTATTTATGTAGCTCGTAATCTATTTTTTCAAGTAAAAATTTCATGACATCATAGCACTCTTTCATATTGGTGGCATGAGCAACTGGTATTGATGGATATTCGTTTCCGTTGTGCAACAGCTTTCAAACTATATTTGTTCGAATTAATGAATAAACGCCAATTCTCTTGTTAATATTTATGACCAATGGCCTTCGTTAGTTCAGCTACATCGTTGCAATGAATGAGACTATCGTGGCTAGAAAAAAAAGAACTAAATCTTTCGCTCTATTTCCATAATGAGAGATTTTTGCATCTTTTTCAAGCAAATTTTTTTTCTTGAGTCTAGAGCCCAAGATTTCAGCCGCATTTTTAGTTAAATTTAGATCTCTAATCAAATCATTTAATTCTTTTTGATCGAATAATTGTGGCAAGTTTCTGGTCGGATCACGTTCCATAGTTTGATTTTTATAAGAATAATTGATTTCTTCTGCTTTGCGTTTTATGGAATTAACCGAGAGATACTCTTTACGGTCAAACGCAGCTTTTGTAACGGAAAAAACATTAGGGTAAATTATGGAGTCTTTGCATCTCGATGAGTAGCTATTAACATTTGTCAAACAGAATTAACTATTATCGATATGGTTCAGAGGTTCCCATTGCAGGTGAAATGCTTTGTCTCTGTTTTTGTGGGACGAAAACACCGCAAACGTAGCAGAAGCTATCGGGATGATTTTTGCAACTACGCTCCATTTTTCAATTGTTGCAGAATGA
>JBAGKK010020572.1:0-11491 GCA_037177015.1 Euceroptres primus | reverse complement strand
CCGCTTAATAGGCATCAAAAAGGGCTGAAATCATGCATGTGTTATAAAAAGATATTTATATCCGAAATAGAGGCTCTCTGCGCAAAGTACAAAAATTCCTCCCCCTCTACTTCGGTGAGTTTTTGACCAAACTGATCAAGCTTTTTTTTTTTGAAGTGTCATCTAATAGGACTCAACTTTTTGTAAATTTGAGCCTGATCGGAGAAATTAATTTTTTGGGGTGGGTACACTTGAGAAATAATAAATACCCCATATACATAACATGTGTGCATAAAATAATATTAACGTATAACGTACCAGTGAACAAATGCTCGTTTTGCAAACATGAGATCGAATTTTCTGTTTAACCTGGTCCAAGCTTCTACAATAGCTGTTGTGTTTGCTAGCATTGCCATTGCTCGTTGGACTTTTGCCAAGTCTCCTCCTGGTACAACTGTTGGGGGTTGATAATTAATTCCAACCTGGAATTGAAATAGTTAAATATTCAAATAGACACAATTTTATTTTTATTGTGGCACCGATCCGCCTGATAAATTGTCTAATAGTCTGAAGTTACTTAACTTTAAATATCACTGAATCCTGTAATTTAATTTTATTGGTAAAGAAAAAAAGTAAAAGGTTTTAGAAAATTTATTTCCTGTAGAAATAAAGCTTTTTGATGTGCCTGAAGTTCTGAACGTTCAAATGAACGAAATTCTTATTTGATTTCATTTTAAACTCAAATTTGTTCTAAAATATTGGACTATTAATAAAGAAACTATTGTAATAATAAAAAAGCTCATGATTCTTCTTTTTATTTTGCACCTGAAACAATATTTCAAGATAAATTTTACTTATGACAAAAATTTCGTTCGTTTGAACGTTCAGAACTTCAAATACATGCTTTTTGGATAGTTTGTTAGCCACAGCTTCAATAATCAGTGTCATAGACCATACTTCAACGTAACTTTTTGAGATCTTTTCATTCGCACTGTGTTTTTAATTCCTTGAGCAATAGTAATCATTTCTTCCCTATTTTTACCCTAAGTTTTTCGCCTAGGTTTTTTTAATTTCCTGCTTCACGTTTTTGAAAAAAAAAAAAATAGAGAGTATACCTTGAACCCTGTAGGGCACCAGTCTACAAACTGAATGGCACGTTTGGTCTTGATAGTAGCGATAGAAGCATTGACATCCTTGGGCACAACATCGCCCCTGTAAAGGAGACAACATGCCATGTATTTTCCTTTTCTTGGATCGCATTTAACCATCTGATTAGCAGGCTCGAAGCACGCGGATGTGAGTTCCATGACTGTTAGTTGTTCGTGATATGCCTTTTCGATTGACACGATTGGCGCGTAGGTCGCAAGTGGAAAATGTATCCTCGGATAAGGAACTAAGTTCGTCTGGAATTCCGTGAGGTCAACATTAAGGGCACCATCAAATCTGTAAATTATAAAAATTTATAGATTTATTTCTCAATGTACATCCTTTTTACATTTACATTTTTCATTCACATATAATAGAAACCCGGCTACAAAAGAAACTTAATAGGTAATATTATTCATAACCCGTACTTAACTAATGCTACCTTATAAAAATTTATAAATAAAATCAATCAAATTGTGTAGCTAGAAACTATCCCATCAAAATTAAAATTACTGAACAAGATGTGACACATCTGCAATATTCCATTTTATTTCAGTTGAAAGATGTTCAAAACCTTTTCAACTGCATTTTGATCTTCAAAATTGATATTTTTATTCTTTTAAAGTGAAAAAGAAATGTAAATACTCGAAAAGCTTTAAAATTCAACCTTAGTTTTGAGCTAATCAGTTAAAAGCGATTATGTTATGGAGAGAAAAGGACCTCAAAGATGCAGTGATGGAGGAAACAATTTGTCCAATGAGCCTGTTTAAATTGGTGTAAGTGGGTCTCTCAATGTCCAAGTTTCGCCGACAAATATCGTAGATAGCCTCGTTATCGACTAGAAAGGCACAATCAGAATGTTCGAGGGTCGTATGGGTCGTCAGGATTGCGTTGTAGGGTTCGACTACCGCAGTGGAGATCTGGGGCGAGGGATAAATTGCAAATTCCAGTTTCGCCTTCTTCCCATAGTCGACTGAAAGACGTTCCATTAGCAAGGAGGTGAAACCAGATCCTGTACCACCTCCAAAGGCATGGAAAATGAGAAATCCCTGAAGACCAGAACACATGTCTGCAGATTTTCTGATTCGATCCAATACCAAATCGATCATTTCTTTTCCTAGGGTGTAGTGACCGCGAGCATAATTATTTGCCGCATCCTCTTTTCCGGATATTAACTGTTCAGGGTGAAACAGTCCATGATATGTCCCTGTTCTTACTTCATCTAAAATTCAGGGGTGAAAATGAAATTTTCTATTAAAAAAAAACCTTATAACCTTTTAGTCTTTGTTATCGTCGCTGGAAAATCGTACCGATTACTGTGGGTTCAAGGTCAAGAAAAACTGCCCTTGGGACATATTTTCCACCCCCCGTTTCACTGAAAAATGTCTGAAATCCTTCGTCATTTGTGCATGAATCGGATGGAAGCATTCCGTCTGGCTGAATTCCATGTTCAAGGCAATACAATTCCCAGCATGCATTGCCAATTTGCACACCCCCTTGACCAATATGAATAGAAAGGACTTCACGCTATCAATTTCCAAAATTTTCTAATTAGGATTCAATCTTGTTAAAATAAGATTTTAATTAGAGGATCTTAGGAGTAATATGTCAAAAGAAGATAAAGTGATAACGAAAAATTAATGACAGATTACATCGATCAATATGACTTGTAAGAAACTTGATTTGAAGTTGAGAAAAGTGAGAAATTATAGAATATTAGAATCAAAATTGATGAGGGTTTAAATGAATAATGCAAGTGATTTAAATCTCATTATTATTACCATTTTACCGGCGTTTTAACTTTGAGAGATGTGGGATGAACGAACGATGTTGACACGAAAGTTATCAAAGTGGAACTGAGAAAAAAAAGACGCGAGCTTGTTAAGATTTTTTATTTTGGTTTCTAAGGATACAGAATGAAGTAGTTTTTGATTAATTACTAATTTGAATAATTTTTTAAACAATATGACTAAATTTGAACAACTTTAGCATGTGAAAAACACAGAAATGGGGAAGAAATTAAGACAAGATTGTCTAAACATTGTTTTATTTTTTAAATTATATTTTTGGAAGTAAATGTTTATAATTTGCAATTAGTTATTTACATTAGTAAATTACAATTTACTTTTATAATTTAATTATAAATATTATTTTGAATTAAATTTAGATTTGAAAAACTTAAATGCTTCCAAAATAAATTATTTAATTTGGAATTAACCATAGGTCAGGGAAAACATGGAAAACGTGGAAATGTCAGGGAATTTTGTTGGTTAGAGAAAACTCATAGGTTTTAAAAGGAAGCTTGTAAAATTCAGTTAATTTCTGTAAGAAGAAACTCAAATAAAAAAAGAATATCAAATACCATTTTAATCGAATATAATTTTATTTTGAAAATTTTATGAATTCTATATTTGATTAATTCGGACATAAAATGACATAAATAAATAGATATAAATTATAAAAAAAGTAAAGGATTTAAATTTTAAATTTAAATGATTAACTGTCAGGGAAAATCCAGGTCCAAAGACAGAGAATTAGAAAATGAAATTTTGCCCCCAACTGGTGGAAAATTTAAATCATTGGTGTTTTAAATGAATTTAATTTTGAAATAAAAAATTTTAGTATTTTATTTGCAGTTTTTTACAATATCGCTTTTTTACGCTATCCTTAAATAAAATATATAAAATAATGCAATAGAAAGTAAAATAAATAAAATAAACTTTTAAATGAGACTTCTCGTCATACATAGAAGGCTGTCGGGTTGCATAAGTAACAGGATTGTTAAGGTTTATCTTACCCCTACCGGTAACCTACCGGTAATTTCGGCATCAGAAGTGATAGGCAACCCGACTTTCTCTCATGTTTGAAAAAATGTATAATGTATTCATTGAGACTTTTACAAAATTAAAATTAAAATTGAGGGCACAAAAATCATAAATAAATAATAAATTAATTAAATAGTTAAATTTCGTAGCTGTCAGTTTCCTCGGATATCTTTCGACTCTTTTAATACTTCTTTCAGGTATGAACGAGTAGCTTCTAGAACTCTAGATAGAAGCTTGAGTCCATAAGCCGATGTCCAAACGTATCTAAGCTGAAAAATATCAAAAGATTCTATCTCCGGCCTTATCCTAGAGCTTTCATTTTACTTTTGTATTAAATTTTTATGGGGTTTTTTACAATTGAAATCGAAACAGATTTAAATATCAGAAGTTTCATTTATAGAATAATTAACCCTTCTCTCCTACGGTCCGGTCGGAAGCGACCCAAAAATCAGTTCCATCATGGGGCTTCCGACCGGACCGTAGGAGAGAAGGGTTAAACGTAGTCATTATTTTATTAGGGCGTGACAAAAAAATATTTCCCTTAAAATTAAAATATATATTTTTATTAAAGTTATATATTTTAGCACAGAGGAAATATTACCATTTTTTGCATCTTTTTATAAAAAGAAAGCTAATATGTACTTAATATGCTTGAACAAAACCCAAGAATCCACCGACCAAATTTGGACAAATACAATAAAATGTTCCTTTATAAATCCCAAAAAAAGGCGTCAAACCAAAAGAACCTACAAAAATAAAAAAGAGGAAAGAAAAATGAGAAGGCAACCAACCAAATCCCCTTCCTTCTCTTTTTTAATTTCTTTCGTCTTTTTTCCCACCACCATCAAACTACACTAATGGAACATGCAAATGATAAGCATGCAATATATATTTTCCGACGTTTCGGCACTCACCCAGCACCCTTGTCGAGGAAAAAGCAATTTTTAATTTGATTTTTATCTAATTTAAATTTCTTAAATTTTAAAAAGAAAGCTTTCTCGTACTTTAGAAATAAGTAACAGTCACTGAAAAAAACTACGTTATAAAAGAAAAGTAATTACTAAACTCGATACCAATTGTCTGAAAATGTTACTTTCTATTAAAATTACTAAAATTAGTCTTCCTTTAAGATTGTAATCTTACAGTGTCCAAAGAATGCAAAATATATTATTTATCAATGTATAAACAAAAAAAAATTCAGAAAGATTTTGATTAAATTTGAAGATTGATGTATTTTAGTGATTAAAAAATGGAAAATTACAAATTCAAATGCACTTTTTTAATGTACCTAAAGTTTTGATCCTTCAAATGAACGAAATATATTTTCATAACTCAAATTTATCTTGAAATGTTGTTATAGCTACAAATAAAAACAAGAATCAGGAGCTTTTTTATCATTAGATTAGTTTTATTTGCAAATAAACCAATATTTTACAACAAATTTCAGTTTAAAAAGAAATCAAATAAAAATTTAGTTAATTTGAACGTTCAGAACTTCAAGCACGTACTTTTTTAAAAACATAGATAAGAGCATATTTTCAGTGACAGATATAATTCAGTAACTCTCTCTTGCTTATTGGTAGTTTGAAACTCGTACAGCTTTTTGATATCATATCAAGTACTTTAGATCTGTTTGGTACGACACGCCATTTCTGCTTTATATCATTTATGGTTCTTTCGTATTTTTCGCTCTGCCTTGTCATTCTAACTTCAAACCTTCAAATGCAGACTTCCGCCTTTTTTTGCTCGTTCTCTTTTCTTTTTTTATGGCAAGTGTGAAGCGCAGATTTTCTTCAACTTTCTAGTGTTACTTAAATTTTTACATTATACACTCTTTATTTTAATTTTACACTCTCTAATGCAAAAGAGTAAAGAGAGAAAACAATGTAAAAAGAACATTTTCAGACATGGTGAAAATTGCATAAATGCAAATTAGGGTGGTCCAAATTTTTATTTCGAATTTTCTTGCTCCCATCCTCAAATTTGTTCGAATCCACAAGAAAGTAAATGCGTTTTTTTTTGTTGAAAAAAAAATAATATTTAGAGGTTCCGCAAGCCCAATAAAGTTTATCATGTATTTTCCATAAAAAAAAAATTTTTGTAAATTTTATTCAGAATCGTCAATATTAGGTAAATCGAGTTAAAACTCAGCATTTCTCTTCACAGTTAGCCATAGAATACGAATCAAAAATTACTTTTTAAATATCACTCCCATAAGTCTGTTTTATAGGCAATAAGTGAAAAATTGGGTTTTGCGAGTTAGTGGCGTTAATTATGATTTTTTTCGGGTTTTTAAATATAAATTGTTTCTAATACATAATATAATACTTTCTTCTGATAAATAAATGTTCAAATAAATTGTTTAAACCATTTATTATTGTTTATATTAATTTTCTCTAAGAATAGAGATACAAAGTCGCGGTTTTTTCCGAATTTTTCAACATTTTTCTCAACTTTTCAGTTAGAGCGAGGCAATAATCAATAAAAGTTAACAGAAATAATTGTTTTGAAAATTATTATTATTTTTCTGTCTTAGAATAATGCTGGAAAGTTGCGGTTTTTTCTGAAATTTTCAACTTTTTGTCCACTTTTCACTTCAGGTCAGGTAATAATGAATGCAATTTAGCAAACATAATTGTTTAAACAAATTATAGTTTACAACTATCTTGTCCTATATTAATGCTAGATAGTTGCGGTTTTTTTCTGAAATTGTTGACTTTTTGTTCACTTTTCATTTAGTGAGGTAATAATTAATACAGGTTAAGAAACACAATTGATTAAACAATTTATTATTCTTTATAACAATATTCTCCTAGAATAATGCTGGAGAGATGCGGTTTTTTCTAAAATTTTCCACCTTTTGTCCACTTTTCAATTAGAATGAGGTAATAATTATTCCAAGCTAACAAAAATAATTGTTTAAACAATTTATTATTCTTTTTAATAATATTCTCTTTGAATAATGCTAGAAAGTTGCGGTTTTTTTCTGAAATATTCAACTTTATGTTCACTTTTCGCTTAGAATGAGTTATTAATTAATTCGATTTAACAAGCATATTAGTTTAAACAAATTACTGTTATTTAGAACTATCTTCTCCTACAGCAATGCTAAAAAGTCACGGTTTTTTCTCAGATATTCAAAACAAAATTTTTACAAGTCATTTACAGACTCATTCCTCCCACCTACTCCTAATTATTTTATTCTTTGTTTTTATCTCCACTGTAAGATAACCTTTTTCTTTATATAAATATTTTTTAAAAATTAACAAAGAAGTAACATAACGTCACTTTGAAAAAAATAGAATTCTATTTAGAAAATGATTCTTGTTGATGTTGATTTATTATTTGTTCATAACCAAAAAGTCAAAGCAAAACTGAAGATTTCAGAAAAAAACGCAACTTTCTAGAATCAATCTAAAAGAAGTTAGTTATAAACAATAATCAATTGTTCAAATAATTATGATTGTTAACTTGCATTAATTATTACCTGAATAAGTGAAAAGTGGACAAAAAGATGTATATTTCAGGAAAAAACGCAACTTTCTAGCATTATTCAAAGAGTATATTATTAAAGATAATAATCAATTGCTCAAAAATGATATCTGTTAACTTGAAAGAATTAATACTTCACTCTAAATGAAAAGTGGACGAAAGGTGGAATATTTTTAAAAAAACCGCAACTTTTTAGCATTATTTTAATAGAATATTGTTATAAATAATAATAAATTGTTTAAACAATTGTCTTTATTAATTTGCATAAATTAATTAATAATTAATTAATGCATATCAATTAATAATTGCATAAATTATTACATCACTTAGTGAAAAGCAGACAAAAAGGTAAAAATTTCAGAAAAAAACCGCAACTGTCTAGCACTAATATAGGAGAAAAGTGTTATAAACAAGAATTTGTTTAAACAATTATATTTGCTAAATTGCATTAATTATTATCTAACTCTAAGTGAAAAGTGGACAAAAAGTTTAAAAATTCAGAAAAAACCGCAAGTTTCTAGCATTATTCTAAGAGAATATTGTTATAAATAATAATAAATTGTTTAAACAGTTGTGTTTGTTAACTTACCTTAATTATTACCTTACTAAGTGAAAAGTGGACAAAAAATTAAAAATTTCAGAAATACCGCAACTGCCTAGCACTAATATAGGAGAAGAGTGTTATAAACAAGAATTTGTTTAAACAATTATATTTGCTAAATTGCATTAATTATTATCTCACTCTAAGTGAAAAGTGGGCAAAAAGTTGAAAAATTCAGAAAAAACCGTAAGTTTCTAGTATTATTCTAAGAGAATATTGTTATAAGTAATAATAAATTGTTTAAACAGTTGTGTTTGTTAACTTACCTTAATTATTACCTCACTAAGTGAAAAGTGGACAAAAAGTTACAAATTTCAGAAAAAACTGCAACTGTCTAGCATTAATGTAGGAGGAAATAATTATAAGCAACAATTTGTTTAAACAATTGTATTTGCTAATTTGCATTAATTATTACCTCATTCTAAGTGAAAAGTTGACAAAAAGTTGAAAATTTCAGAAAAAACCGCAACATTCTAGCAGTATTCTAAGAGAATATTGTTATAAGTAATAATAAATTGTTCAAACAATTATTTCTGTTAACTTTTATTGATTATTGCCTCGCTCTAACTGGAAAGTTAAAAAAATGTCGAAAAATTCGGAAAAACCGCGACTTTCAACTCTATTCTAAGAGAAAATTGCTATAAACAATAATGAATTGTTTAAACAATTTATGTAACAGTCTAACCATCAGTAGAAAGTAATATTTTATGTAGTAGAAACAATTTTTACTAAGAAAAGTTGCAAAAAAGTAATAATTACCGCCAAAAACTCGCAAAACCAAATTTTCACTTATTGGGTTTTCTTGGGACCCTATAAAACAGACTAATGTGGGTAATATTTAATAAGTAATTTCTGATTCGTATTTTATGGCTAATTTTGAAGTGAAATGTTGAGTTTCAGATTCACCTAATATTGACGATTCTGAATAAATTTTAGGAAAACGTTTTTTTTTCTTATGGGAAATACATGTTAAACTTCATGGGTTTTGCGGAATCTCTAAATATCATTATTTTTAAACGCATTTACTTTTTTTGTGAATTCGAACAAATTTGAAGGGGGTGAGAGCTTGAAACTTCGAAAACAAAAATTTCCAATGCATTTTGGACCACCCTAATGCACACGCAATAAATTTTAAAACATACATGGCATATAATGAAAAATGTTTCATTTTTCTCTGAAGAAATGTATAGATGCTGTTATAGTTGAATATGAAATAAAACCTTCTCATATGATGATGAGAATGTAAAAATGTATTTTTAACATTTTAGTTGAAGAGTATCATCCGTCGTTAAATTGCTTTCGTTACCCTAGCGCAGTTGGACCTTGCATTTTCTCTTTTAAAAGCAATCGAGAGATCACGTCCACTGTATTTTTTTTCTCGGACAATCTCACAGAATCTTCTCAGCAGATTTTTTAAAATAAGAAGTCAAAAGAAGAAGGATATAAAATAACTTAATTTTATACTTTCTTTCAACGCGAATTTTAGGAAGAATAAATAAATTCAAAAAAGGGCAACTAACTTTTCGTTAGAAATATTTCGTTCACTTTCAAACTAATAGGATTCTTACTGGAAACAGCCATAATGTCAAAAGCGTTTAGAAACTAGACACTTATCTGCTGTAACAAAACACGCGTGCATCTATAATCTTTTTAAAAAAAAATATCCATCTACTTCTTTTGCTCCAAAATCGATGGATCAGGATTCTTTCTTGAGCTTGTCAGCATTAAGAGGTTCTTAATCACCAAAACGTCAAACTGACAAATCACCGGATAGAAATCGCTGATTCATTGTGACTGTGAGTTATCAATCTTCTTTACCACCAAATGGCGATTCACATTATCCTTTTTCTGGGAAGTAATTTTCCTTTTGGCAATGTTCCTATTTGCAAGACTATTTTTAAATTTGCATACTCGATATGTGTATATGTGTATATATATTAGAAAAGCATCTAATACAAAATTATTTATTGTCAGGAAAATTAATAAGTTTTATGAACTTATCATAGGTAAAATAAATAGAGAAAAAAGATTTTTCGTAACTTCTAACTTTGAATCCTAAAAATAAAAATGAGGTTAAATAAAATTTTCTAAACTTTATAGATAAAAAATGCTAAAGCTTCTTAGCAAGAATTTTTCAATTTTATTTATTTTTCTTTTAGAGGCTTCGTATGCGTATCATCCCCATATATGTTCTGGTTGCATGAACATTTAAAAATGAGGTGAGGCACATCCAGGTTTGCGATTTTCCGAGTTACTTCCGCAGAAGCTGCACGGTTACAAAAAACGAAGGCTTTGTTAGTGCAGCAGGATGTGGGTCAGTAATCACCGCAGTCTCTTACTGCCTCTGTTTCCTCTTTCCCCTCCTACACACCCACACGAATATTACCAACGTCCGTTTGTTTTCACAATTTTCGTTCTCTTCCGTTCGCTTCCGCGAATCTTTGGCCACTCCGGTGATTATTACTTCCCTAAAGAACTAACGACCTCGTTTTTGACAAAAATTACAAACTCTGAAGTGCAATAAAGGTACCAGATGCTCAATAAATATACTTAAAAATGTTTGGATAGGTACATTTGCAAAACCGAAGAAATTCTATGGCTTGAATTTTATTACAGTTTCGTGCTTTTTAATTTAGAAAGTTTTTTTAAACCATTTTAATTCTGATTTATTTCAGATTATTTGTAACATTTCTTTTTAAAATGATGATTTTTTTGGACGTCTAAGAACAGTTCATGATCGAAAAATCAATTTTCTAAACAGTACCAATGTCTGGAGCTTAATGTCTCTATATTAAATATTTCTTTGATTAAGAATTTACACTTTTTAATGAACTATTTTATGCAAATAAAAAATTATAATTATTTGCAAAGCTGGGGCTCAAACATGAAATGCTAAATACCTAACCTTTACTTTCCGGCTCTTTGGAGACGAAAATTCATTTGTGTCTCTAAAGAGCCGGAAAGTGAAGGTTAGGAAATTTACATTTCATGTTTAAGTCCCTTTTATGCAAATAATTATAATTTTTTATTTGCATAAAATAGTTCATTAAGAAGTGTACATTCTTAATCAAAGAAATAAACTGGTGATAAGTTAAGAGTTTTAATATTCTTTTTGATTAAAAAATTGATTTTTATTAATTTAAAATAATTGTGTCTCTTAAGAGCTGGAACACGAAGATTAGGTAATTTGCATTTCACATTTGAGCCCCTTTTTTCACATAATTATAATTTTTTATTTGCATGAAATAGTTCATTAAGAAGTGTAAATTCTTAATCAAAGAAATGAACTGGTGATAAAATAAAAGTTTTAATATTCTTTTTATTAGAAAATTCATTTTTATTAATTTAAAATTATTGTGTCTCTAAAGAGCCGGAACATGAAGGTTCAGGTAATTTACATTTCATGTTTGAGCCCCTTTTTTGCAAATAATTGTAATTTTTTATTTGT
>JBAGKK010020551.1:0-11492 GCA_037177015.1 Euceroptres primus | reverse complement strand
ATTCAAACGGAAAATCTTAAAGATTTTCAACAAACGGTGTATTTACCTCACCATCCCATTATTCAAGCGACCAGTATTTCGACTCGTATGCATATTGTTTTTAATGCTTCTAGCCCTACTTCTAACAACACATCGTTAAATTCACATCTCAACGTTGATCCAAAAATCTTAACAGATCTTATTTCTGCTATCATGCGATGGCGAGAGCATCGCTACGTATATCTAGCGGATGTTGAGAAGATGTTTCAACAAATTTTTGTTGACGTCAGAGATCGAGACTATCAACGCATCTTATGGCAGTCTCCTGATAAGAAAATCGTAGCTTATCAATTGGCCACTGTCACCTACGGTACGGCATGCGCGCCTTATCTTGCTAATAGGGTAATTAAACAATTAGCGCAAGATGAGGGCTCCAACTTTCCACTCGCACAAGGTGTTCTCGAGAATAATGTTTATGTTGACGATGTTTTGTTTGGTGCTGATACTATTGCGGAAGCTGAGCAAATTCGATTACAAGTTGTTCAGATGATGGAAAGTGGAGGTTTTTATTTAAGAAAATGGGCCGCTAATGATAGCAAAATACTAAGTGAATGCCCTTCTGGTCAGCACGAACTTGTTTTGGAATTTCCATTGGCTGAGCACGTACAACTAAAAGTTCTTTGATTATGTTGGGATCCGTTGTCTAATGCCTTTCAAATCAAAATTAATTCTGAGCCTATTCAATTTCCTACTAAAAGAATACTCCTCTCGGTCATTGCTAAATTATATGATCCTCTCGTCTGGCTAGCTCCTGTGATAGTCGTAGCAAAGTTGTTGATGCAAGAATTATGGTTGCGCAAGCTCGATTGGGATGAAAAGTTGCCAGATGATCTTCTATTTCAATGGCTTGAATATTATGATGCTCTTAGCAACTTAGAACAATTGAAGATTCCTCGATGGACAGGTCAATTCAAATCGAATTCAATTTTCGAATTGCACGGCACGAATTACACGGCATCGTACGTGTAAAAAGTACACAAAAACACAACAATAACTAATAACAATTTTTATGGAGAAAATATCATTTCTGGAATTAAGAATAGTAATTTTCTGAAGGCTAATAGGGAAATTAGGGCTAGTCAAGTTCGTTTAGTCGATGAGAATGGTGAGATGCTTGGCATCGTTAGCATCAAGAATGCTCTAGAACAAGCTGAAAAAGCTGGTTTAGATTTGGTAGAAATTTCACCAAATGCCGAACCACCTGTTTGTAAGATTTTGGATTTTGGTAAATTTAAATATGAGAGTAAAAAGCGTGTCCAAGACAGTAGGAAAAAACAAAGGGTTGTTGTCCTTAAAGAAATGAAGTTTAAGCCAAACATTAGTCAAGGTGATTTTAATGTGAAACTTCGCAACATCAAAGATTTTTTGAAGGAAAGTGACAAAGTAAAAATTTCTCTATGGTTTAAAGGCAGAGAGATTATCCATAACGATATTGGTATGAAGTTATTTGACCGCATATCGTTAGAACTAGAGGGCTTAGCTAAGATTGATTCAACAAGCGAGAAAAGATGCCAATTTTGCCATGAATGATAGAATCTTCCTGGAAATCATAGGCAAACCGGATTTTATGCAAATAGTTGAGCAACATAGTTCATTCATTCTTGAGCAAATCTTAAGTGAATTTGCTAGCGATTTCACGCCAGAATATATTACTAATATTGAATTAAATTCAGACATAATAACTATCAGGCTAGCAAGAGTTTCTAAGTAACCATAGTATACTCGGTGAACTTCAAGAATTGGCGTCGTTATGTCTAAAGATATCCGCTGCTCACGTACAAATTACGCTCCGCTGCTCGACTTTGACACTCCTAGCTCTTCTTGAAGTTGACCTTCGTCTACCAACTCTTCATTTACGAGAAGTATATTATTCATCTGTATTAAATATTTAATTGTTCATTACCAAATTTATAATGGTTTTTACAATAAGTAGCAGCCACGTATAAAAAATAATCATCCTCTATATTTACTTTTTTCAAGAGTACTTTTTTATAAGATCTTTCGTAAGTAGTAACGGTAATTAGGTCGGCAGATGACAAAGTACCAAGTACAGACCAAAGTAGAGTGTTAATTGTTGTATGCCGTATATCTTCGTTAATGAGGATGGTGACAGGCTTATTACTCGGCGAATTAACTTATCAAAAGTACTGTGGTCATAAGACCCTTTTAATTCGATAATTTCAACTATTATTAATCCATCTTGTTCACTAGTAGCACTAACATCATCTCTAAGTTTTATATCCAAAGAAATAAAGAAATTGTTTCATAAAGATTATAGAAACTATATTTTATACGCGGAAAAAGCATTAAAAGATGATCCGGGGAAATTTTGAAATATAACATCTAAGTTAAAAAATGAGAACCGTATACCAGGTATGATGTCATTTGAGGGTCGGGAGTTATCTGATGAAGATTATATAGTTAAGTCTTTTGCAAAATATTCAATAGTATTTATATGAAAGATAGCGATATTTTAGTGGTTGTGTTAAAATTACAGCATCGCAAGTTGAAGCGGCAATAAAAAGGCTAAATAATACAAACACAGCAGGTACAGATAAAATACCATGCTTTAGGTTAAAAACTGCTATCCGGTTTTATCTGAACCTCTTACATATATTTATAATTTAGTCTTGAAAACAGGTATTTACCCAGGGTTATGGAAGGAAACAAGGGTATGTTCGGTCTTTAAATCTAGATCTGACATAAAAAACTATAGACCAATTTCAATTGTAAGTAACTTTTCAGAAATTTTTTAAATGTGTGTTGCAGGAATACTCATGTCTTATCTGAAGCCCTCTTTAATATCTAAACAGCATGGATTTGTTCCTCAAAAATCTACGATAACAACTTTAGCCGAATTCACAGAACACACCTCGAAAGCTCTGGTTGAGGGTGAGCAGGTTGATGCTATTTATTTGGACTTTTCTAAAGCTTTTATAAGTTGCACAATCTTAACTTGCCTGACAATCTACTGTCTTTATTAAATGAATTCTTAAAGAATAGGAAACATTTTGTTCAGTGTGCTGGTCATACTTCTAAAGCTTATCGGCCCAAATTCAAGCCATACGGTACACCGGACGTAGGCTGATAAGCTTTAGACGTATGACCAGCATACTGAACAAAATGTTTCCCATTCTTTAAGAATTCATTTAAACGTCCGGTGTATCGCACGGCTCGAATTTAGGTCCTATATTTTTCATTATATACTGCAACGACATATGTTCTGAGTTATCTGCAAAAATTATTCTATATGCTGATAATACTAAGATATTTTTAAAAATAAATAGTATGAGGGATTGTGTTCTTTTACAGGAAAACCTTGATGAATTTCATAGTTGGTGTCTAGATAATAAACTTCCGCTAAACTTAAATAAATGCGTTGTAATAACTTACTCAAGGTCAATGAATTCAATATTGTTTAATTATGAAATAGATAATGTAGCGTTGTGCAGGGAATCAAAGATTCGTGATCTGGGAATTAAGTTTAACTCGCATCGTCCTTTTAAAGAATACATAGATGATTGTATAAATCAGGCAAATAAAATATTAGGTTTTTTATACGTGCATGTAGAAACTTCAAAAATACGGTCACTATAACAATATTGTACAATAGTTTGGTTAGAACAAAGCTCGAATACGCGACTATTATTTGGGCACCTAAGTTTTCTTGGCATATTGAGACAATTGAAAGAATACAGAAAAGATTCCTACGATATCTAGCATTTAAGGAAGACGGGATGTACCCTATTAGAGGCATCTCTTATCTGCCTTTGTATACTAGATTTAACTTAATGACTTTGGAACTGAGGCGCACTCTATATTATCTAAATTTTATGTACAAAATTCTTCAGGGGAAAATTGGTTGTCCTTACTTATTGGCTGCTTACAATTTCGGGTACCTCAGTATGACTCGAGATCCAACCCTCCGTTTTATATAAACGATATATAAATACGATACAATTGCGATAAAATATGTAATTAACAAAAAACAATAGTACATGTTAGAACAGCGGATATTGTTCATAATTGAGCATGAAAACAGAAATTTTGAATAAAGTGAATAATTAATTTCAAGTTAATACAATAAAATAGAACTGTAATCATGTTTCAATTGAACGTGGAAGTCAATAAAGGTGAAATGAAATGAAAGTCCAAACCCCCAATTTATCCGTCACTGAGGGGCACCTATTTAATTTTGAGGTTTGCGTTTAGACAAGACTTATCAAATAGATAGGATCTGTCAAAATCGCTAAGTCGGTACAATTATGTGAGATCTCCATTTTTTAAAAATAGGACAACGATTTCGACGGAAAACAATTATTTCTAAAGTCCAGAATTCAGTGGAAGCAGACGACAAACTTAGAAAGATACAGTAGATTCAAAAGCCACACTGAAAACTATTTTTCCCGCACAACACAAGCACTTTCGAAGAAATCGGGCTCTTTAAATCCAAATCTGCGCCTCTGTTAATTATTACGAGAACAAGAATTATGCTATTTGTTTTGGAAAACAGAGTAAATTTGACTACTCGTGTAATAAAACTTCAACGACTCACTCATATTGACAGCTGATCATCACTTATTCAGTCGGTGAATTTTCATTTCACGAAAAAAATACCCCGAATTCGAAAAAAAGTCAAATTTATTTTTGATTTTGATTTTTGAAGGTCAAATTCTTATTTTAAAAAAATGCGTATGATCAATGAAAAGGGCGTGAAAAACCCTATCGAAATTTTAGATGTAAAATAGTACATTATTTGCCAAGTTTAAACGCAAATTTTTACGAGAGCTTAGTTTATATCGCGAGGCGAAGCCGAGGGATTTAATCGCTCGAGCCAAAATTTTTGTTTGGAATGGCAAATATAGTGCTTTTCGTCATGACATCGAGAAAAAGCCAAATGGAAATGCCGAAATGACGATAAATTGATTATATTGATATCAACTGAGTTATACATCATCGAAATAGATGGTATCCGTACAAAAGTCAAGTCAAATATGTGTCTCAACGACACAACTTTTTCCATATAAACTACCATCCAATATGTAAACACTTTCCTAAGTTTAAGTTCGATAGAGGCCGATTGATTTTTGAGTTGGGGCAGTTGAGAAATAATGACCTATATAGGGGATAGTGATCTGAACTAGATAGGTTCCCGACCTGAATAATACGTAAGAATGACTAAATATTTGAATTAAACAAATTGAAGTAATTTTTGATAAGTAAAATTATCAAAAAGGGATTGTGACATAATACGGTTTACCACTTATTTGCCGTTATTAGATTAAAAAAATAAGTAATCGTAATTAAGTAAAGTAAAATTATCAAAAAGGGATTGTGACATAATACGGTTTACCACTTATTTGCCGTTATTAGATTAAAAAATTAAAAATGTGTTTTGGACATGACGTAACTTTTTACCTCTGATAATTTCGTTATTTTTACTGTCGTAGGATTTTTTTACACGTGTTTCTTTTGTTCCTTGTATTCACGAAACACTTGGCTTTAAAACTTTCCACAGAAACAGACTCTTAATTATCACAAACAACGTAATTAAGATGTTTTCATAGGTAATGTGATTTTCCCTGATCTGGATAGTTCGTGAAAAAACACTCAAAAGTTTTTGAAATGACCGGCGCATTTTGCCAACATAAAAGAAGTGGCTATTTTAATAGATTTTTTCTGTATTTAAAGTTGGCAGAAGTGTCTGATGTCATCATCTAACAGTAAATACGATAAAGCTAATAGTTGGTGTATTTTTTACAATATATTCAAAAATATTACTTTTATCAGGACAAAAACATTTGAAAGTATGGTAACAGTGCTAAAATGCTATTCGATGAGATCAGGTGAATTATCGATTAATTAACACTGTGATTGCTGTAAAGCATGATTATCCCGATTATGGTCCAAAATCCTCATCAAGATAAAAGTGCAATGTTTCAGAAATAGAATAATTACGGTTAAACATTTGATATAATCTTTGTTTCATTATTGGTATTGTTTAGAAAAATGTTTTAACTCCGATTCGGTACGTAATAATTTTCTTTTTTCTGTAAAATGTTTAATTATTTTAAGGTAAAATCTTTATTTTATCTAGATTGAGTCACTCTCCCCTGCATATATTATACTAAGAAACAGTTTGATTAAACAAATGCTTAATTTTTAATAATTAAAGCTGTAATAAATAAATTGTTCAATTATTATTTTCTTGTGCATCTCAACTGTTATCCTGTCAAATTACATTACTAGTGTGTTTAAAAAGAGGAAAAATAACAGTCGGCTTATAAAAAGTTAATAATGGATGGAAACACAACATGCGTTCTGTAAAGTAGTGTTGAATGCCGAGCATTTCAAAATTTTTCTAAAGTATCGTCGGATAAGGTTAAAACTTCGAACATGGTACTTATCATAACCAGACAAAACGAAAACGAGACGAGAATCTCGTCGCGTTTAATTTTTTGATCCCAAATTCTCGATATGCATCAGGTCTTGGACTCAACTAAATATATTTCGAACATCTCTCGTTTTTGCTAAAAAAATCCTCGGTATACAACACTGCTGCGAACTTTGAATGTCCGCAATTAGCCTGCTGTACAAAATTACCCCTTCTATGGTATTGGAAATTGAGTGGCCGGAACAAATTACCCGGCAATTGCCAAAAAGTTGATCATTTTATCTCGAAACGTCAGTTTAATCACAAATGCTTTATTTCCTTTACGAATTTCGGAAAATTACATACACTTGTTAAACACTAGAATGGCGCTTAAAAATTGAAACTCGAATTTTCCAAAACGGTATGTGTCCATTTTTTTCCTCTTAGTGAGATAAACTCAATGGATTTTTTTCCAATTTAAAAAAGAAGTTTTTAGTAGTGCCGGGAATTTTTTAATATTTTTAAACTTTGGAAATTTTTCAAATTTGATCCATGTGTGCAAAAGTTATAGAAATTTTTTTATGTACAGCTTTAGGTAACAAATAAGTCTATATAATTCAAAATAAAAAAAAATTGTTAAAAATTAGAATTTTTTTCAACAAAAAAAATAATTGTTTTAATTCGGCTAAATAAGGATCAATTTTAAATAAGTTGACAATGTTTACATGATCCTTTTTTAGTTGGAAATAGAGTAACGGTCCATCATTTTGTTATTGCTGAAAAGAAGGTTTCTATGTTTCTTATTTTTGTGATTTTTGCAATATTTAGCGATTTTCAAACTGTTATCAGGCCCCGCGACTATTATTATTATTATTATTATTATTATTATTATTATTATTATATATTAGTTTAAATTTATCACAGGCCCTGAAGGAACCTGGTCGTAAGGTCGCTAGTACGGACTAAGCCAGTCAGCAATTAAAAATTTCTAAACACAAAGGACAACGTACTACATTCCCGATAAACACAAAAACAAGTTAGAATCAAATTATAGTCACAAAAATAAAATAAAGCTACAGTCAAATTATTTAAAAATGAAAAATGAAATCTTATGAGACAGAGTCAAATTCTGCTGAGGTTTTTGAGATAAATATTTTGAAACTTTTTACTTACCGCAGAATTCATTTCCTTCACTTGGCACGGCTTGGATCAGAGCTGCCGAGGCTCGACTTATAAATTTATAAATTTTAACAAATTATTGAACGCCAGCTGGTTGTATGCCCAACCAGCAAGAAAAATTTGTTAATTTAATACTCAACAGCAGAGACTACGCAAAAAGGGTAGGTTCGTTGGGTGGACCCAACAATAGAGAAATTATAATTTATATATAAATATAAATTATATTTATAAATTATAAACTCAGAGAAATTACACCCGAAGTTCCAGAAGTATATTTTGAATAAATTTGGTACATACATACGTTTTATAAAAGTAACACCACAGTAAGTCAACGACACAATTATCGTGATAACACAATTTCGAATTTTGCAACAATTTTGAGAACCGACTTTCCATTAGGATTTACAACTTTGCCAACTCAATCAACTCGACGAGGTACAGTCAGGAATGGATTTTCGCCTCATGATATCTAATCTGGAATCTTTGTAAAGAATTATTGTTTATAATTTTTATAAACAAATGTCGTTAACAAACTTCAAGATCATTATTTTCGCTCGGAAAAACATTACTATTAATAATAATATAACATTATTGTTTGTTTGTGCATTGTTTATGCATATTTATTTATAACAATTGCAAATAATTTTGTACAATGTGCGAGTACCTGGCACTTATGTCAGCATATCTATTGCAATAAGTAATTGACAAAAAATTATTTTTTTCTCACAAGACTGTATATTAATCGTTATTGTTAACGTATTTTGTTACAAATTATTACAAATTATTTTCCCTGTGGAATTTTATGATCATAAATAATGTTATATTATTATTATTATTAGTAAAGTTTCTGAGCGAAAATGATGATCTTGAAATTTGTTAACCTAATTGGTTTATAAAAATTATAAATATTAATTTTTTCCAAAGATTCCGGATTGGATATCATATAGCTTTATACTACGTTTGATTTTCATCTTTAAAAAATAATTAACTCTGGAAAAAATTAAACCTCGCACTTGCTTATACATATTTTTAATAGTAATCATTGTAATTAGAAAACCAATTATTTACATTCAATTAGTTTTTTTCAATGAATTTTTACCAATTTTACGTTCATTTTCATTGTTTTCAATCCCTTAAAAGTATAATACTTCGATTTTGGCATTTTTTCCGTTATCTTTATTAATATAACATTTTGCTAATAAACAAAATCAAAAATCAGCAACGTTAGATTTGTTAGGAATTTTAAACTGAGTAATTTAAAAAAATAAACAAAAAGTGAATCTGTTGAGAATTGCGACCTGCAGACTAATCCTTCCTTCTGGTTGAGATTTTGGCGAGGCCATGACGCAAGATTCACGCTCAGGTCCCAAGACCCTACGGTCGACGTTCGAGTTAAGGAACAGTTAGATACCTGACGTACCGACGGATTTTAATTTAAGTTTTGTAATCTAAGTTCTAAAGTTGCCGTTAATTAAAAATTACTTCCTGTCACACTCTCCCCCTTCAAACTGTAACGTCAAGGTGAGAATATGACAATTGTAGTTCTGAAATAAAACTGAACAATTAACAATCATGTCGAGATAAAATACTGTATAACGTAGAAAATCCAATATATAGTTCATGAGCATTAAAGTAACATTACACGTTTAATCAATTTTAACTTGCTTGCTTTGTTTTGCAAAGAGGTGCGCATCGGTTACTGGTCCATGGCACACGCCTGGAACCTGAGAGATATATTTCGAGAACTTTGGAAACAACCGAAAAACACCGAGTTCCAACTCGGTGAAGGTGCACGGGGTTCAGTGTGTTGCTCTGAAGAGAAACAAGGGTATGGCACAATGGGCATTAATGCCTGAGTGCCAGAGGATGTCAAGAAGCTCCTGATGCCTCCTAGCCCACTACACAACTTTAAATTTTTAACTTTATTGATCCTGTATTGCGTTTTATCGCTGAATAAGAGAATACAAAACCGTCGAATATTTAGTCGAACTGTGATTTGGAACAGTATTATAATGTCGTAAGGTTCAACAAAAGATGGAAACGATATTTCATTAGAATTAACGCCAGTGAAATAAGTAAACAAAATTTGCCAATTGCGAAAACTAAAATAATAATTTGTATGCCGACCGTATAAATATTGTCGAAAATGGAAACTAAACCTAGTGTTGAACAGATGACACATTATTTTATAGAGATTCTTTGGAGTCAAGTAACTCGACGAATCATAAGCAGGCGATTACTTCGCTGACCTTTTCTTGTATTTCGCCGGTACAAGGATCTTGATCTCCTCGCCGTCGTCCAGCTCTGGCATCTTTTTCATGATTTTGTCGAGGCTTTTGTCGACGAAAGGGGTAGGCAGGGCCTTGAAGGCCAACCTTCTCTTCGTCTCTGAGAGCTAGATTGCGCTCTGCGCATCTTCCTGATTAAATCCTCAAACAAGGTCTGATTGAAAATCCGACAGTCAGCTATGTAGGGAAGCTGCTACTGTCTCTTAGGATTAACGAGATGTTCCTAAAGAACATCCTCGAGATTCGGGATTCTGATTGCATTCGGAAACTGTTGCTGGGGTGTAGAGACCAGAGCTGGGTGTAGACAAACCTGACATGTTGTCGAATTGAAGAGACGACTCGATGATTTGAAGAAAGGAGGAAAAACCGGCGGGTTCCTTGTCTACCTCGCGCTGAAAATATACATTATTTAATGCGCAGCGTTTGATGTGGAATTTTCGAATCAGAAATACTATACTTTCCTACTACCTTACTAACCTTGTCTATCAATTTCACCGTAACCGGTACACACACTCTGTGAACGAAAACCGGCTCTACAAACCTATGTACCAGCTTCGAGAAGTATACCTTTGCCTTATTACTCAATTTCTTATTGGGATAATAAACTTCGGTTCCCACTTTAACTTCTACTGAATTGACTCGATCTGAATTAATCTTGGCTAAGCGTTCGTCAGAGTTGTTTTTAATCTGATTTTCTATTTGATGACGATATTCGTCAATTTTACTCACTCGCGCTGTCCATTCGTCAATTGAATCTTTGATGGTAGAGTTGTCGGCGTTTGCGGGGAACATGGTTTCGTGCTTCACTACTGCTTCGCGACCGTGATTCAAAAAGAAAATTTTATTTTATTTTTATTTTTCTTTATTTATTTCATTCACCATGGTGTGACATTTTTAAGAAGTCAATTGAATCTGGAATTCTCAATTGCAATCAAATACAATCACATTATTAGTGAATGAAAAACAAGATTTTTCAGTAAAGCACCTGCTTCCGATTGCTCATAAAACGACATAACACAACATATTGAGTTCTGAAATATATGAATGTCTTCCTTAGGATGTGCGCTTGAGCATAGGTGTGCTACTTTTTGCTACTTTTCATTTATTTCGCTGCTTACGGTATGCTTATGGTAAATGGCCGCGTGCGGCCATACCATGGAGAGCGCTGGCTCAGCGTCATTTGTTGTCCTAGCCTCATCAACGCGGGCGAGCGAGCTCACTTGTTTTGACAAACTGCTTTCCGTCCACATTCCGTACGCATAAATGATATAAATAAAATAATAATTAACACAGTTAATGTATACAATATATGTATATACAACATATGAATTTGTTGAATAAGTCAACACATTATTCTTTCTTCTTCTTCCTGTTTGTCCCTGTCCTTTTCATATTGTGTTCCATATTGAAACATCTTGTCATATAAAATGACGAAATTCACTAAAAGGTAAGTTCTTAAAGAACTCCTAAAAACTGATAATGTAGAATCGACTGTTTTCTACATTTTATCAAAAATGAAATTGAATGTTAATAACATTGAAAGTGCAGATGTAGAGATAAAACTTAGAGCAACCGAGAAAAGTTAGAAAATTGTTGGAGGCACCGAAAATCCC
>JBAGKK010020540.1:0-11492 GCA_037177015.1 Euceroptres primus | reverse complement strand
GTGTTTTCTGCTGTTCTTATTCATTTTTTGCGAAAGAACGGAAAGGTGACTGAAAGGTGACTGAAAAGTGACGGTACACCGTCACTTTTCAGTTCTCGCGTTCCGCTAGGGCATGCTGCTGATGTTGATACTTATGCTGATGATGATGATGCTGATGCTTATGCTGATGATAAAGTTTGTTGCTGTTGCTTATGTTGACGCTACAATTAATATTAGTGCCAAGGATTATGATATTGATAATATTTATGTCGACGATGTTGTTGTTGATGCTACTATTAATCTTACTATCCATAATAAAGACGTCGATGCTAATCTTGTTGTTAATATTGATATAAATTTTGTAGGCGATGATAATTTTAAAGTTAATATTCATCTAAACGTTCAAGGTGATGCGGACGATTATGCTAATGCTAATGATGATGTTCAGTGTTCATGTGTATGTTGATGATGATGTTGCTGATGTTTATGTTGATGCTAGTGTTAATATTAATGCCAATTATAATAATGAATTTTTTGTTGATGCTAATGTCAATCCTAATGTAAATGTAGAAGTGAAAGATATTTATGATGTTGATGACCTTACTACTTATGCTGCTGATGATGTTTGTAGCTGTTGCTAACGTGATGATAAAGTTATTGTTAATGCCAATGATGATGATGTTGATAATGTTTTTGTCAACGTTGTTGTTGATGTTAATAATAATATTAATGTTGGCGATGAAGACGTTGATGCTAATGTTAATGTTGATATTTATATAAATACTAAAGGTGATGCAAAGATAATGTTAATATTCATGTTAATATATGTTATGTTATGATATATGTTATGATATGTTATGTTAATCATATGTTATGATGTTTTCGTTGATGAAATTGATGATATTTAAGAATATGTTGATGACGATATTGTCGTTAATGTTTACGTTGATACTAGTGGTAATATTAATGTTGATGATACTCAAAAAGAACATATTGATACTATTGTTAATACGCATGTAAATGCTGAAGTTAATGATATTTATGCTGTTCATGATGTTTATGTTGATGTTGGTGGTAATAATAATGTAGATGACAATGATGAAGTTTATGTTGATGCTAGTGGTAATACTAATGTCGATGATAGTGATGAAGTTTTTGTTGATCCTAATGTTAATGTTGAAAGTGATGGTTGATGATATTTATGCTGTTGATGGTGTTGACTCTTACACTGCTGATAATGTTGACGCTGATGTTATGTTGATGCAAATTTCATGTTAATGTCAATGATGATGATGTTGATAATCTTTCTGTCGACGATGATGTTGATAATCTTTATGTCGACGATGATGTTGATATTAATATTAATGCTAGTATCGGTGATGGCGATATTAATGGTAATGTTAATGTTGCTATTTATATAAATTTTGAAAGTGACGCTAATTTTTAAGTTAATATTCTTGTAAATAGTGAAGATGATGCTGATGTCTATATTGATGCTTATGTTAATGCTAATGTCGATAATGATGATGATTTCGAGGCTAATGGTAATGTTAATGTCGACGATGATGTTGTTTATGTTTATGCTAATTTTAATGTTAATTTTCACGTAAATGTGGAAGTACATGTTTCTGCTGATGATCATGATGAAGTTGATGCTAATATTAATGTTAATATTCATGTTCATGTAAATGTTTCTGCTGATGATCATGGCAAAGTTTTAATGCTAATATTCATGTTCATGTTCCCGTTCTTGTAAATATTGAATTTCATGATGCTGATGATGATGCTGTTGAAGCAAATGTTAATCTTCACTAAACAACTAAAATATATCCCCTAAAACATCTTACTTGTTCCTTCCAAACGTTTAACACTTCGACTCGTTCTCCAATAAGTTGTCCTAAGAATAAACAAAATCACAGCAGTGAAAATAAGTGGTATCAGCATCCAATAATTCACAGTAATTGTCAGAATCACTACTCCTAACGTAAGCATTGCAAATGTAGATACATCATTCATGGTCTGAGGCAAAAACTTGTCCATCAACCCCATATCTTTTGAGAATCTAAACAAACAAAACAAGAATATAAAGCCAAGGACCTCAGATGTAGAAACTATAATAACCAAAGTCAAAACCTGGCTAATAGATTCAAATCTGTACAATCCAAAGCTTTAATTACTTACCTGTTCATAATTCTTCCAGATGGATTGTTATGGAAGAAAGCCATCGTGGTTCGAATTACACTTTGGAACACAGAAGCATGAAGATTTTTCGATGACTTCATGCACATTACCATAAACACCAAACTTTTCATGTATACTCCAACAACTGAAGATGCAATGAGTCCAGAATATACATAAATATACCAATAATCCTCAGACCCTAATTCATATTCTCTTAATTCCTTTCTCGTGTCATTTTTGACGATATCCTGATCTTTCGATTCACTCCAAGTCACCCAGTAAGACAGGAAGTAATCCCCAGCATTCAAAAGAGTAGTCATCAAAATAGCAAGAACAGAAACCAATAATAAAATCCAGACACTTCCAACTGCCTTGAAATAGTAAAGATAAATCTTCTTCGACATGTTTCCAGATGCTGTAACCTCAGCAACTCCTTCATATTCCTTCTCAGAGAGGACGTCTGATGACTCGAATTTTTCAATTTCCGGTTCATTTTTTAAGTCCTCAATAATTTCAAGGTCATTCCCAGTTTGCAGAAAGGCTAAGAGTTCCAGGTTCGAGTTTTTTAGATCCTGAAATGTGCCACTCATCTGTACAGAGCCATTATGAAGGACATACGCCTGATCAACATTCTGAAGATACTGAAGCTGATGAGTGACTAAAATTCTGGTTTTTTCCTTCAAGAAGTCACAAATACACTCCTTGAAAATAGATCTTCCAACGTGAGGGTCAACTGCAGAGAGGGGATCATCCAGCAGATAAATATCAGCTTCTGCATAAACAGCACGAGCCAGATTGATTCTTGCTCTTTGACCTCCACTCAGATTTGCTCCCTTCTCTCCAATAATTGTTTGATCCTTGTGAGGAAAGAGGGAAAAATCCATTTCGAGTTGGCAAACCTGAATCACTTTGTCATAACGTGTTTTGTTCATTGGCTGACCAAAGAGGATATTTTGTCTGATGCTGGCTGCAAAGATCCACGGTTCTTGGCTCACATAGACCAGTTTTCCATTAATGTGAATGTACCCATTTTGAAAAGGAAGTTCACCTAGGAATAGATGAAGAAGAGTGGTTTTCCCTGAGCCAACTTGGCCTATTATTGCTGTTAGGGATCCAAGATGTGCGGAGAAATTAATATTGTTGAGAGAATTGTCTTTTGAGTCAGGGATCCATTTTGCTGATACATTTTTGCAATAGATCACGAGTTCTGAGGATGAGGTGAGTTGAGATTGATCGTTGCATTCATTTTTGGAGTTCTCGAATGACTTATTTTGTAGATCTTCGCTGATTAGAAAGGTGCGTATTCGTTCGATGGATGCACTTGATTGAGCAATGCGTTGCATGCCTGGAGAACAGTGGGTAAGATTATATTTAGATCAGATAGAAAAGTATTTTTATTGTGTGAAAATGAAGTGAATTTCATTGCAACTGCATTGTATTTCCTTAAAATTTTGGTGCAATTTCATATTTCTCATGGAATTGGGTTGAAATTACAAGAAAATTGCATGAAATTGCAAGAAAATGCAAGAAAAATACATGTAAATGCAAGAAAGTGTAATTTAATGCAATTGAATAAAATTGCGTACAATTAAGGATAATTTAATGCAATTTGGTACAATTTTATTACATTCTAGTGCAATTTATATCTAAATGCATTTATATCTGAATTTATATCTAAATGCACTAAAATCCAATTCAATTCAGTGAAGGGCAATGGCATGCAATCTCAATGCAAATGAAATTTAGTAAAATGGAATGGAATGCAATAAAATTTAATTCCAGCAGTGAAATGTAATTTCAATGCAATTCAGTGCAATTCTGTGATATTCAATGTAATTCAATGCAATTTGAAAGCAATTGACAATAATGAAATACATCTATACATTTATTTCATAAAAATGAATGCATTTAAATGGAATGGAACGCAATTGAGTACAAGTCAATGCACAGGAATGCAATTTCAATGTAATTCAATGGTATGACGTTTCAAAAACATTTCAATGGACTTAAAATTCCATTAATTATAATTGAATACAATTTAATTGCATAAAATTTTAATGATGTTTCAATGAAATTTCGAATTCACTAAGTAAAATGGAATCTAATTCAATGCAATTAAAGACACAGGAATGCAATTTTAATGCAATTCGATGGAATGCTATTTCAATTGAAGACATGAGAATGACAACTCGTTAGAGACCATTTGAAGTTGGCCTCCCAAGTAATAGTTAAAATAACCTAATTTAGGGGCCAACTTTAAATGGTCTATAACCGAGTTGTCATTCTCATGTCTTCGATTATATTGCAATGGAATTTAAATTGCATTGAGTGGAATTGTGTATAATTAAATTAAACTCAATTCACAGAAATACAATTTCAAATCAATTGAATGCATTTGAATAGAATTGAATGAAAATAAATGCAATTGGATGGAATAAAATTGAATAAAAACTAATTTCAATGAAATTGAATGAAATCCAATTTCAATTAGACTGAATGTAATCCAATTTAAATGAAATGGAGTATGTAATTTCAATGTGATTTCATAACAATTGGATGAAATGAAATGCAATGAAATTTAACTTCAATACAATTAGATGGAATAAAATGCAATTCAAATGGAATTTAATGGAATACAATTTTAATGAAATTGAATGAAATCCAATTTTAATGAAATTGAATGGAATCCAATTTTAATGAAATTAAATGGAATCCAATTTTAATGAAATTGAATGAAATCCAAGTTTAATGAAATTGAATGGAATACAATTTTAAGGTAATTGATTGAAATCCAAGTTTCATGAAATTGAATGAAGTCCAGGTTTAATGCAATTGAATGGAATGCAATTTTAATGAAATTGAAAGGAATACAATTTTAATGAAATTGAATGAAATACAATTTTAATGAAATTTAATGGAATCCAATTTTAATGAAATTGAATGGAATCCAATTTTAATGAAATTGAATGGAATCCAATTTTAATGAAATTGAATGAAATCCAAGTTTAATGAAATTGAATGGAGTCCAAGCTTAATGAAATTGAATGGAATGCAATTTTAATGTAATTGAATAGAATCCAATTTTAATGAAATTGAATGAAATTCAATTTTAATGAAATTGAAATGAATCCAATTTTAATGAAATTGAATGAAATACAGGTTTAATGAAATTGAATGGAATACAATTTTAATGTAATTGAATAGAATCCAATTTTAATGAAATTGAAAGGAATCCAATTTTAATGAAATTGAATGAAATTCAATTTTAATGAAACTGAAATGAATCCAATTTTAATGAAATTGAATGAAATCCAATTTTAATGGAATTGAAAGGAATCCAATTTTAATGAAATTGAATGAAATTCAATTTTAATGAAATTGAATTGAATCCAATTTTAATGAAATTGAATGATATCCAAGTTTAATGAAATTGAATGAAGTCCAAGTTTAATGAAATTGAATGGAATGCAATTTTAATGTAATTGAATAGAATCCAATTTTAATGAAATTGAAAGGAATCCAATTTTAATGAAATTGAATGAAATTCAATTTTAATGAAATTGAATGGAATCCAATTTTAATGAAATTGAATGAAATACAAGCTTAATGAAATTGAATGGAATACAATTTTAATGTAATTGAATGGAATCCAATTTTAATGAAATTGAATGGAATCCAATTTTAATGAAATTGAAAGGAATCCAATTTTAATGAAATTGAATGAAATCCAAGTTTAATGAAATTGAATGGAATACAATTTTAATGAAACTGAATGGAATCCAATTTTAATGAAATTGAATGAAGTCCAGGTTTAATGTAATTGAATGGAATGCAATTTTAATGTAATTGAATGGAATCCAATTTTAATGAAATTGAATGGAATCCAATTTTAATAAAATTGAATGAAATCCAAGTTTAATGAAATTGAATGGAATCCAATTTTAATGAAATTGAATGAAATCCAAGTTTAATGAAATTGAATGAAGTCCAAGTTTAATGAAATTGAAAGGAATCCAATTTTAATGAAATTGAATGGAGTCCAATTTTCATGAAATTGAAAGGAATCCAATTTTAATGAAATTTAAAGAAATCCAATTTTAATTAAATTGAATTGAATCCAATTTTAATGAAACTGAATGGAATCCAATTTTAATGAAATTGAATGAAGTCCAAGTTTAATGAAATTGAATGGAATGCAATTTTAATGTAATTGAATGGAATCCAATTTTCATGAAATTGAAAGGGATCCAATTTTAATGAAATTGAATGAAATCCAATTTTAATGAAATTGAATTGAATCCAATTTTAATGAAACTGAATGGAATCCAATTTTAATGAAATTGAATGAAGTCCAAGTTTAATGAAATTGAATGGAATGCAATTTTAATGTAATTGAATGGAATCCAATTTTCATGAAATTGAAAGGGATCCAATTTTAATGAAATTGAATGAAATCCAATTTTAATGAAATTGAATTGAATCCAATTTTAATGAAACTGAATGGAATCCAATTTTAATGAAATTGAATGAAGTTCAAGTTTAATGAAATTGAATGGAATGCAATTTTAATGTAACTGAATGGAATCCAGTTTTCATGAAATTGAAAGGGATCCAATTTTAATGAAATTGAATGAAATCCAATTTTAATGAAATTCAATGAAATACAAGTTTAATGAAATTGAATGAAATACAATTTTAATGTAATTGAATGGAATCCAATTTTAATGAAATTGAATGAAGTCCAAGTTTAATGAAATTGAATGGAATGCAATTTTAATGTAATTGAATGGAATCCAATTTTAATGAAATTGATTAGAACCCCGTTTCAATGTAACTTTAATGCAATTGGATGTAATGAAGTGAACTGCAATTTCAATGCAATTGGATGGAATGAAATAGAATGCAATTTCAATGCAGTTGGATGGATATAAAATGGAGTTCAATTGAATGGAATGAAATCGAATGCAATGTAATGTACAGGTATGCAGTTTAAATTAAATTACTAATCGTGTAGTCACGTAATTTCAGTAGTATTTCAATAAATGCAGTTGAATGAAATCCCATGCACTGCGATGCAATTTCAACTCTTTAAAATGCAATTGAATATTATTGATGGAATACATTTTAATACTATGCCATTGAATGGAATACAATTGAATACAATATAATGCAACACCGATTCAATTGAATGCAATGAATGCAATTTCAAAGTAAGTGATTGCAATTGAATGTAGTTTATTGAAAGTTATTGCAGTTTAATGTAATTTATTAAAATTGAATGTAATTCATTAAAATTTAATGCAATTTATTGCAATTGAATGTAATTTATTGAAATTTATTGCAATGTAATGCAATTTATTGCAATGTAATGCAATTTATTGCAATGTAATGCAATTTATTGCAATTGGGAAAACCAACTTACTGTACATGAACATTATATTCAAACAATTTTTCAAGTCATTGTAGAATGCAGTTATTATGAAGACTTTTTCTACAGTAATTTTGTTTCCTAGTAGAACATAAGTTACAAGCGTGATAAAAATTCCAACTCGTGCTGCATACCATTGAACTGGCAACACAACATTATCTACAAAAGAACTATTTCTTATTGCCCTCACTTCCTCCCTGAAAAAAAAGAGAAAATTGCCTAATTTGTTTATTTACTTCCGCATAGTGTATATTATTATTTATTTTTTTAGATGAAATTTTGGATTTCCTTACGCCCTGGCATTATTAATGAGGAGCGAAAATGGTTTTTCCCAAGCATACATCTTGATTACTTGCACTCCCATAATAATCTCATTCATTATTCGAAGTCTCTCATCAGTTTTCGAAGCAGCCTTCAATGTTAATCTTGACACAAATTTGAAAATGTATCCTTGTAAGAGAACAAGATTCAACATGAATAAGACTCCAAATATTGCTGATAAATCGACTTCCACGTACATTAAGTATGTAACTATTATTGTCTTGATTGGTCCAATCCACAAGTAGGTGGAGGAAATTAAAGTCAGATCCAAGGACATTACATCGTTGCTCAAGAAATTGACTATCTGAAAACAATTGCCCCCATTATTTTTAATTGACTCAAGTATTTAGTAATTTAAGAAACATTCTTTGAAACTAGAATATTAAAGAAAATAATATTTGGGCACCAAAAATGTGTTTTTTTACCTGACCAGCAGTTGTTTGCACTCTGGGAGACCTACTTGTCCTCAAAACTTTCCTATAAATCAAGGAACAACAGGCAATTCTAAATTTCATTCCTAAATGACTCATATTGTAAATGCCAAGTTGAGAAAGTGGTCCAGTAAGAATAAAACAGAAAATCAAACAACCAGCCCAAGAATATGCTTCTTCGATTGACATGCCATTTTTATTTCCATTGCAATAACTTAATAATTTTCCTAGAAGAATAGGTTGTGGAAGTCTAAAAAATTATCAATTACGCTTTCATTAAAAACATTTTTTTCAGGGAAAATCAGAGTATATTCTATTTCTACATACCTGAAGAAAATTTCTATAAATAACTGGAATATTCCTATAATGAATATTTCTGCTCCAAAACATTTTAAAAGTGCCTTCCATAAACTGGGCTCACAATTATCTTTTTCCTTGCATCGATCTTCCTCTTTTTTCCATAATTTTTCTAGACGTTCGCCTAAATAACAACTCGAGTGAGATTCAAGAGGTGAGAAAAGATCTTCTTCACGTAAATCTCTATTAAAGCCAATTCGAAAAAATTTAAAAACCCACCTAAAGAAATAAAATGGCATTAGTTTTGTTTATTTATAGTTTCGATATTTACTTATATTTTCTAGTTTACTAATTTTAAAATTATTTTCCTTCTGGAAAGCACTGTTTATTATTTTACTCACGTAAAAGTCAGAAATGATAAAAGATTTATTCCTTCCCGGGGGTTTTTCCGAAGATTCTCATTATTTTTTTCCATGATTATTAATTTCTCGCTCCGTCACTGTGAAAGCTATATAACACTCACTGTTTTGAGTCATATTGAAATGCACAAATATTTAAACACTTCCTGATATGAGTTACTATCATTCTTTAAATATTTTGTAAGTGTAGTATTAGAAACGATTTTGCAACTATTGCAGTACTACGTTATGAAACAATTTTTCGATTTGACTGAGTTATTTGCTGATGATGGCAGTATTTATAAATTGGACGTAGACACTAGAGATCACGAGTAATTAATTTACTGATATTTGATAAGCTGCATTGTTGCCAGACACGAGCTTCTGTTTCAGGAAAAAATAATGCAACTTTTTTGGTTCTTATTATTATATTTGATTATATTATTATATTTATTATTATATTGAACTATTGTGCTTTTTATTTTCTAACTAAATAATTCAATTATCATAAAACCAGTATTATTATACATTTTACTGCTAATTATTAATAAAAATGTGAAACGAATTATTTGATTTGTCAATATTATTAATATTTTATTAACATTATATTAATATTATATTATTATTAATATTTCTACATTAATAACTGGCTCTCTAATTCAGAATAGACCTATTGAAAAATGACATTTCCATACTCCTAGAAAAATGATATCTAATATTATTTGTGAAATAAACATTTTTAAAAAAGCAATAAAAAAATCAATCCCAAGTTCTTTTCTTCTTAAGAGAAAAAAGATTCTGTCTCTTTTTTGTTAGTCAATTTTTACTTGATTTTTAGATATTCATTGATTTAAAATTCTTCACAGGTTACATTCCCTTATTATTTAAAGGGGCAATTATTATTACAAATTAATAATATATTGCAAACATTTCACAGATCAAGAAACTTGTATTGAAATCTCGAGGATTTATAAAAAGATGAGTCAATTTTATATATGTAATGGCATCTCTGTAACATCAGCTTAATTCCTAAGTAAATAAAAATTTATATCGGCTAGTATCTGTTTCCAATAACATTAATGTCAACAAAGTGATCAAATATTTAATCATTTGATAATATGATACTGAGATTAGAGTTTTTTTATTAAAATTATCTTATTAAAAAATATTTTTTAATTTGGCTGCACCAATTCGTTCCAGGTTCAGCAATTTATTATACCTTGATAATCAAGCTCCTACTGTAAATTAATTCACTGCAGTAGCACCTGGATTAATTAATTATACATAAAATATTATAAAACAAAAAAAGTTGTATACAAGCAGATATCCTTTATCCGTAATTATTTAATTTTCACAATCCATAAAAGTTTTTAAAATAATCTTTAAACCGTCTTCCACGTAGTTGATGATATTTATGTTCATGTTGTTAATGTTGACAATCCTTATGTTGCTACTAATGTTGTCGATGGTGATGATGTTTTTAACGTTTATCCTTATCTTTAAATTGATGTTCATGTAAATACTAAACTTGATGATGTTGATACTGATACTTATTGTTTAAGGCCTGCTCTTAATTGAAGCAATAAATTCTAGTGTGTGATATTGTAACAGATTTAAATATCTATATAAAGACAAATGAGATTGTAAGTGACAAAGAAAGATATACTTTTATTAGCTGAATTCATAGTTGATTCAATGATTACTCAGCAAATAAAATTCTCTTGTTTGCTAACACGTACGAAATGACGCATTTAACGAAATGCAACTATATTATTAGAAAATATACTTGTATAATATATATGTTAATAGGGTGCAAAAAAATTATTAATTACAACTTTAGGAAAAAATTGTTTTCAGGATTATCTTTCCCAAAGACAAAAATTTAATTTTATTATTTTTATGGTAGTCTAAATGGGAAGAAAAGAAATTACAGACATTTGAAGATATATATCTATTTATTTAAATAATCGTTTAATTTTTTACTATATATCTCATAGTCAGGTCCTCTTTTTATTCTGATAACTCTGAAAAAATTATTATTCATTATTAAATAACTTATTGCTAGATTAGAATTAAGAATCAAACTTACCATTGCTGCTATTGATTTAAGCATGTTCGCCATTTCCAGTCCACTTTGTCGAACCATTTCATGCAAATAACCTTCCTCCTTCTGAAGCAACACATGTGGATGGTCAAATTCCTGCAAAGAAATTTCAGTTTTTTAAAATTAATATTTATGATTAAATTATTATTACTAATAATAAAAGTACAAACCACCATGGACCCAGCATCCATAACAATAAACCGATCACAATCCATAACAGTATTCAATCTATGAACAATAATGAAAACCGTACAATCTTCAAATCTTCTTCTGATGGTTTTCTGGATCAAACTATCAGTTTGAGGATCGACATTAGCAGTTGCCTCATCAAGAACCAGAATCCTATTTTTTCT
>JBAGKK010020529.1:0-11492 GCA_037177015.1 Euceroptres primus | reverse complement strand
AAAGTTCTCCAAAATATTTGAGACTGTTCTAGAATCTTCTGGGTTCTCCTACAATAATCTTATAAAATAATATCCCAGAATTTTTCAATATTCTACAACATATACTAGACTCTACCAGAATCTTCTAAAATTTTCTAAATACTTCCGTAACCTTCTAGAATTTTCTACAGAATCTTTTAGAATCCTCAAAAGTCTACAAGAAATTACCGAAATTCTCTCAAATTCTTTAGAATCTTCAAAATTATCTAAAATCTGTAAAAATTCTCAAAAATATTTTAGACTGTTTTAAAATCTACAATCATTTAGATTCTTCTGGATTCTTCCATAATCTTTCAGAACCTTATATGTATATAATTTTATACAATCTTAAAGAATTCTTAATACAGTCTTAAAGAATTATAAAAAATTCTTTAATATTCTACAAAATATACTAGTATGTTCCAGAATCTTCTAAAATCGTCTAAAATGTTCTGAACTCTTCCATGATCTTTTAAAAGCTTCTAGAATAGTCAAGAATATTCGGAAATGGATTTAAAGTTTTGAACGTTCAAATGAACGAACTTTTTTTCTTAACTCAAATTTATCTTGAAAATATCGTTGAATCTAAGAAATAAAGAGAAATATCATGAGCTTCTTTCTCATTACATTAGTTTCTATATTAATTTACCAATATTTTATAACAAATTTGAGTTCAAAACGAAATCAAATAAAGATTTCATTCAATTAAACTTTAAAACTTAAAGCACATTATTCTGAAGTGTTTTAGAATTTCCAGAATTCTGCAGAATCCTTTAGAACCCTCTCAAAAGACTGTCTTGAAGACACTTGAAGAATCCTCTCAAAAGACAATCTTGAAGAATCTTCTAGACTGTTTTCAGAATCTTCCTAAAACTCTGAACTTTTTATTAATGCTAATTCTGCTTGGAGAGTATTTCCTTAAAAATAGTTTCTTGAGCTCATACCTAGAATAAATACAGTTAGCTAAACTCAAGAATTTCATAAATTGTATAATATACATTTTATATGGTTCATTGAGTTGTATAAATTGTTTCTATCGTACAGGTTAAAAAAAAGATTTTTTCCTTGAAAGTTTATTGTAAAAATTAAAAAACGATACCTTGAAAAATTTATTTTTTTACCTAGAAAACCTGGAAAAGTCCTGGAATTTTTTTAAGGAAAAACACTAGACACCCTGGTTAATATTATTATAAAACCTTTTGAACTCTTCGATGATCTTCTAAAATCTTCTAGAATCGTCAAGAATATTATTTATCATTACATTAGTTTCTATATTAATAAACCAACATTTTAGAACAAATTTGAATTTGAAACGAAGTCAAATAACGATTTCGCTCATTTGAACTTTCAGAGCGTCAAGCACTTTATTCTGAAGTGTTTTAGAATTTCTAGTATTCTGCAGAATCCTTTATAACCCTCTCAAAAAACTAATAATCTTGAAGAATCTTCTAGACTGTTTTCAGAATCTTGCTAAAATTCTGTGGACTTTTTCAGTTTTCACAAAAAAGTCTAAAAGAGGCTAGAAGATTTTAGAATTTTATGGGAGATTTTGGAAGAATTAAGAAGTTTCTGGGAGATTATAAAACACTCAAAAATCTAGATTGTAGAGAATTTTTTTGGGGTTTCAAAAAATTTAATGAATCTACAAGTTTTTAAAAAATGAAAAATATTCTAGAAGATTTTAAAGGTTTGTTTAAAACTCCAGAAGTCAGGAAGGATTTTTGAAAACTCTAGAGCATTTCAAAGAGTCTAAAAGTTTAGAAAGTTGAGGAGTGTTTTATTAGATTCTAGACAGGAATCTAAGATTTTTGAGGATTTTTTAAGATTCTGGCGAATTACAGATTTCTTCGTATTTAAAAAAAAAACTTACCTCCTTTTTTTTAAATCCCCTTTTTCGAAAAAGAAACGCCTTATTTTCCTTAAAATTGAACTACTGAACCGTTGTCATCACTGTATTATATAATTATAATTATAACGACAGAAAACGGTTAGGGAAAATGAAAAATTGGTCAGAGAAAGTCAGGGAATTTTGAAATTGGATTTTTGTAACAACCCGGAATAAAATCAGAAGTCGTTTATTAATTGCTTTAGTAAGCTTTTGTAGAAAACTATATATTCACTTAGTAAGGCTTACCAATAAATTTATTTGTTAGTTTATTAACTGAATTTGTAGTTTTTTACTGAAAAATTGTAATCCTTTTATTAAATATTAGTAGAAACGCTTACTAAGTAACTTACTTAGCAGAAAGCTACTCATTCTTCTTATAGGTATTTTCTTAACAAATACTTTATTTAGCTTATACAGATAAATACGGTAAGATAAACTCAAGAATTTCATAAATCGTACAATATACATTTTATAGGGTTTATTTAGTTGTATAAATTATTTCTTTCGTACAGGTTCAAGAAAAAAATATTTTTTCCACGCAAGTTTATGGTAATAATTAAAAAATGATACCGTAGACTGGGACTACAACTTTTATGTATTTTTCGAGGTTTTTTTTAACTGTACGCCCAAGAAAAAATTTTTGAACTTTTTCATTTTACAGACAGTTCGAGGGCTCAATTCAGAAGAGAACTCAATAATTTTTATATTTTTAAATTATTTTCTATAATTGTTGAAAAGTTATATCTTTTTGTACCTCCGATCTTCTAAATAGGTACACATATTGCTTTTTTATGTTTTGAATGTATAAAACAATGTTTTAATACTTAACTTCTATTTATAATTAGTACTTAACTATTCAAGAATACTTTCTGATCCTAGAGTATGAAAAAAAAGTTTAATTAAGAAATTCAGATTAGTTTGAGAGTTATAGCAAAGAGGAAAAAGTAAAACAATTAAACATCAACATTAATATTAACGAAATATATTTTTAGAAGGATCTATAATTTGTTTAACATTCACCTAAGATTTTAAGGTCATACCTAAGCATTTATCTAATCATCTAATTTATTGGCCACCCCGAACTGAGCAATTTAACTGATTTATAATTTATAATTTAACTGATACAAATTTTCTCCTGGAAGCAAAAAACTAGCTCAAAATAATAATAATTACAGATCAATTAGATAGACAGATAGATAAATTAGAGATAAAATTTTCTCTTATAATTTATGTTAAAATCTTCAAAATGCAGCACAAAAACTTAATTCTGTCATCGATTGAGCTGCAAAATCGAAAATGATAGAAACTGAAAAGTGAGGTTAGGTTTCTGGCGGGTATCCTCATATTTTATAGTTATATTTAGAAAACTATCAATTATTGTGAAATGTTATTTCAACTTAGCTTTTTAAAAAATAAATTATTAAAAAAGAAACAAATACCCAACTGCACAAAGCTGAAAAATTAGCATATAGCATAACTTGCTGAACCAGCCGAATTGTACCGCCGATCTTCGAATTTTCATATATCACCTTTGAACTAATTAATGAAAGCACAAACTCGCATTTATGCAACGAATTCCTTTTACCATTTAAATTTGGAAGAAAAATACAGCAACAGTGAATTTTTTATTTCTTTTAAACTTTTGAACTGATACAAAGTTTGAAGGTCTAACGAATTTTTTAAAATACACCCACACATTTAAACATTTTTCAATGCTTGTACAGAGGTCGCATAAAATTCTACCCTCATCCTCAATAAAGTAGAAGTCCTTCTGAATCTTATATGCTAGGAGATTATTATTTTCATCCTCATTATCATATTAAAAAATATACTTAAAGTGAGTTGTACATATTAGCCCCACCATGCGCGAATAGCCCCACTCTACGGTACCTGGAAAAATTTATTTTTCACCTGGAAAACCTGGAAAAGTTCTGGAATTTTTTAAAGAAGAAACGCTAGACACCCTGATTTAAGTTTGAAAACATTCGAGTTCAAAAGGGAAACAAAACTTTAGAAGGGTCCAAATTCAAAATCGTTTTCATTTTAAATCATTTGACTTTAGAAGCATTTAAATTTGAACGTAGCCTTTAAATTTATATTTCGAAGCCTTGCAATATTAAAAATTAGCTAGGGTTAAAGAAAGGAGTATTTTCTTGAGGATTAACTTTTGATACTTTAAAGTGCTTCAGAGACAAAATGTGTGAAGGGGATAGCCTGTACGTGTAATATACTCGCTTATGCGTCGGCTAGACGCCAATTTCCTGCGTGTGGATTTTGCGATCCCCGTGTGACGTGCATGCACACGTGTTTCTGGCTTCAAAGCGCCGTGGCTACCATACATTCACGTATTCTTGCATACTTAGTCAAATACAGTCCTCTTGCAAGATGCGGATCCAAGAGCCAAGAGAGGAGCTGAAAAGGGTCGCGGGCAAAAAAAAATTGAGTCGAGACGCCCATCTCGCGACAAAGAAGCAGGATTCGTGCCAGCCGGTCGTTCAAGATCTCGTTACGGTTTTTTTCCCGATTTTTCTTTTTTCTCATTCCTTTTTTTCTTCTTAAGTGATGATCTATCTACCCTGCTGAAAATATTGCTGAAATCTTGCACAGAGCAGCCCAATTAACAGTTTCAAAGACGTCTTCTTCATCTGGTTAAAATTCTTTTCTGTGATACAAAAATTCACAGATAATAATAATGTTTTGTATATAAAATGGTATATATTTTCGCAGTGTCTAGTATTATGGAAATATCCTCACAACTAGCACACAACATAGTATGGGCTGAGGCTATTATTACGGAGTTTTCCGTAGGAATAGCCTGTCCCCCCTTTGTGTTGTGTGCTAGTTGTACGGAAAATTCCGTAACAATATTCTCGGCCATACATTTTACAGAATTTATGTATTTATTTATTTATTTTTTATTTATGTATTTATTTCCTCAAAATTTTCCGTGATGATACTATGAATATCTATTTTTGAAACGAGGGGTTGATCACTCGAGTTTTGAGTGTACACCAGATTTCAAGATTTCAAATATTTCATAAAATTTCAAGAGATTTCAAAAGATTTAAAGAAATTTCAAAAGATTTCAAGAGATTTTATTAGATTTCAAAAAACTTCTAAGATTTCAACCATTTCACTTAGATTTCGAAGATTTGAGAAGATTTCATATGATTCCACAAATATTTTTAACCCATATTTTTTTTATAAAACCCATATTTTTTATAAAATTTTTGTAAATTTCACATAGAAGAAAGCTATGTGCATGTATAAATGTACAAGTAAATAGAAATATGAAATCAACAAATCTTACATGCTTATTTAAGGGTATGTAATACATAATGATGTCGCGAATTACCGACCGACTTTTTATTAATATTCAGCGGGTTTATTAAAAGAGAAATGCTGAAATTTTAGGAAATAATAATGAAAATATATCCAGGAATCGATGTCCGGTGCGTTTTAATTTTAACTTTAAATTTAAATGTAATTTTAAATTTAGCTATAATGCTGAAATTTGAGGAAATAATAATGAAAATATATCAAGGAATCGATATTTGGTGCATTTTAATTTGGAAAAAATTAGTTTTGAAAATTTTTTGGTGCATTTAACTTTGGAAAAAATTAGTTTTTAAATTGTTTTTTCTTCAAAATTGAAACTGAAACGCACCAGACATCGATACCTAAATATATTTGTTATTATTTTCCAAAATTTCAGCATTGCATTTGCACTTCTCTCTTAATAAACTCACTGAATTTAAATAAAAAATCGTTCGGTAATTCGTGACGTCATTATGGGTCACATACCCTTAATTTTTTCGAGAAATATTTGAATATCAGAATGTAAAAAATTACATCTATACTCTTCCACGGCCAGTGAACGAGAATAGTGATTTATGTTACACCTCTGAGGTGATAAAAGATATTGAAAGAATGTTTTCTCTTTAAAATATATCATATTATTTTAATTATTATATTGCAGCGTGGAAAAAATAAAAAGAACTAGACTTCGAACTAGACATATAACAAGTAGAAAATTACCAAAAGGTTTCCATTTTCAATTATTATCCTCGTTATTGTATATAATGAAAAGTTTACTCTTTTGTACTTCCAAAAACAAAATAGAATCTTACTCTCTTTATCAAAAATTCGAACGTGATTATTTTATAATAATAATTATAATTATCGTATTGTATAATCTGAATTTATAAGAGAGGGTTTCTCAATTCGCTGGACAAAATTTCATTTAATACCTCGTTCAATGTATAATATAATAAATTCGAAAATGAATTTTTTTATATACTTTTTAACTCGCTCCTTAATAAACGAGTTAATAATTATTGATTATCAAAATTATAAGAATACTTATAGTTATCAAAATTATCAAAATTATAAGAATACTTTTGACGATAAAAACTTATATTTTCACAATCATGAATAGATTCACTATGTTCAAAATATTTTGAAGTAATAAAAACGTCGAAAAATTTTAAAAGATTTCCACAGATTCCAAAGATTTTATGACATGTCTGAAAATTTCAAAGATTTCAGAAGTTTTCAGAAGATGATCGTTAAGATTTCAAGAGATTTCTAGAATTTCAAAAGATTTCAAAGATTTCATGGAGTGTACACCAGATTTCAAGAGTGATTAACCCCTCGTTAAAGTAATTACTCATTTCAGAATAGTAATTCTGCATTTTAGAATAATTCTTAATTTCAAATTTACTTCAATTTTTAATTTACAAGACATATTACTAATTTACTAATATTTACTAATTTTAATCGGTGGGGAGATTGTATTTCACCTGACCCTAAAACCTACATACATCAACATTTTCTACGAAATTTACTAATTTTTACTAATATTTACTAATTTAATTAATATTTACTAAATTAATTAATATTTACTAAAGTAATTAATATTTACTTAATTTTACTAATATTTACTAATAATCAATATTATTTTACTAATAATAATAAGTGAAAGATCAAGTTCAATCTTTTTATACCGGAAAAATTTTTAATTTTTAACAACTTAACTTTAAAATCTTCTAACTTTAGATTAGAGTGGGTCGAAAAATAAATTTTTAGAAATCAAAAACAGTTTTAAATTTTTAACAACTTAACTTTAAAATCTTCTAACTTTGGATTAGAGTGGGTCGAAAAACAAATTTTTAGAAATCAAAAACAGCTTAGCACTGAAAAGGTCTTGGGTACCTTATAACCTGTGTCAAATTTGAAATAGATCGATCAATATTCTGAGGTTCTCCGATGCTACAATAAGTTTTTAAAATTTGTTATTCTCAGAGTTTTCGAAAACTCGCTAATATTAATTGCTTTTATAATCTACATAATATGCCCAATTTTATAAAACCAATTTAAAAAAAAAGATTAAAAATTTTTTTTTAAATTTTTTGAGTTTTTCTAGGAGAAAATTTCGTTTTTATAAGCCTTAAAAAACTAAAATAAATAAAAGCTTTGCAAATTGTCTTAAAATTTTGTTGGGCCTTTGGAGACTTTCTCGTACTCAAAAGTCACCTGAAAAAAAATTAAGACTTCAGCATTAGAAAAAATTGGACTTAAACAAAATTTAGGATCGGATCATTTTAAATGCTAGTCTTCTCAATTTTTTTCCAGGTAAATTTTGAGTGCGGGAGAGTTTCCAAAGACTTTAAAAATTTTTAAATAATTTTCAAAGCTTTGAAAATTTATTTTATTTTTTTGAGGTTTAAACAAATGAGATTTTCTCTTAGAAAAACTCGAAATACTAAAATCTCCTAAGATTTTTGAAAATTGGGTATAGGGTAAGTGTCCCAATTACTACGGGTGTACGTATTGCTGCGATTTCTTTTTCTAATTGGAATAAACTAAATATTTAACTAATGTATTACATAAATTTTAATTGTTTTTGGCCTTTTACGGCTATTAATACAAATTTTATTTCATCAGAGGAGAGTCAGTTTATATAGCAGATATCTGCATAAATTGACTCTCCTCTGATGAAATAAAATTTGTATTTAATAATCGTAAAAGGCCAAAAACAATTAAAAAATTTATCTAAATATTTAACTTTCGCTATGGGGTCGAGTCAATTTTTGTTTAATTTTTACCATTTTGTACCAATTTGTACCATTAATTGTACCAATCTTTTGGGGCCAAAAAATTTATTTATACTAAGTTTATTCTAATTAGGAAAATAAATCGCAGTAATACGTACACCCACAGTAATTGGGACACTTAACCTATTATGCAGATTATGGGAAAAAACTAATATTAGTGATTTTTTCAAAACTCTAAAAATAACGGATTTTTTTAACTTACTTTAGCCTCGGGGAACCTCAAGAAATTGACCGATCTATTTCAAATTTTACACTGGTTATATGAGACGCAAAATGAAGCTTTTCAGCGCCAGGCTGTTTTTGACTTCTAAAACTTTTTTTCCACCCACCCAATTTGTATATTTCCTTTGGATAAATGCTATAAACTTTAAACAATTCAACTTTCATTTCTTTTAAAACTGGTACCTAACTTCTATTCCTCTTTCTTCAGTTTCGATACAATAGCCTCTTTTGGTCCTTGTGATACTTCGAACAATTTCAACTTTAGTTTCTTCTGATCTCAAAGTTACTAAAATAATCAAACATATTTAAAAATTTTTCAGTGCTTATACAGAGGTCGCATAAAATTCCACTCTCATCCTCGGTAAAGTAGAAGTCCTTCTGAATCTTATATGCTAGGAGATTATTATTTTCATAATCAAATTTCTTCCATATCGGATGGTAATTATGGAAACTTATTTTTACATTGATGTATTTAAATTACTAAAATAATTTTTAAAATAAGAGATTCTTACATAAATGCTATTTTTTTAGTTTACAACTATTTATTAACACGTAGCACTAAATCTCGTTTAACTTTTAAATGGCATCACTTATTTCTCAGCTAATCTAACATTTCTTTTTCCTTAGTCATACAGTCACGTTTTTCCCATTCCCTTTAATGTTCAAAGCGTGACGTCATTTAGGGTCGAAAATAAACGTGTCATTCGAGTATTAATCATCGTAAATTATTGGCATTCTAGGAATTTGTCTAGGATCTAGAAAATTGAAATACAATGTCCTTAAGGATATATTAAGGAAAATTAGGGAAAAGTATACATTAAAGAAAAAATATGTGCCAAGAATCTAAAAATCTGAAGAAGAAAAAGCAGAGAAACATGCTAGAAATTTAATTTTTCTTTTGTCTTAAATTAATAAAAGATGAAGGCTGAAGAGAAAAATCAAAAATCTTTTGAAAATCGAGAGAATCTTGGCATTGGAAGTCTGGAGGAGTGTATCGTAGAAATGAAATGCGCCATGAGTCTGGCCAGCATGCCGTCAGGGGCGCTGAATGTTCAGTAGGAAAAAGTCGACACTCCTGAGCAGATAGTCGTGGCTCGTTCGGCAAGAGGTTGTGGATATCGCACTCTTGTCTCCGTGATCGTGCATGCTTTTCACCCCTTTAAAAAAATATGCAAAAAAATACACAAAAATGAAAGTATAAATAATTCATGATTTGAAATTACTCTATTAATGTAAAATTACTCTATTAATGTAAAATTACTCTATTAATGTAAAATTACTCTATTAAAGTAGAATTACTCTGCTAATGGTTAATTACTTTATTAATGTGGAATACCCGGATCAATGTGAATGTGTCAGTGAAACTTTATCACAATAGTTCAGTGTTTAAGTGCAGATACTACCGGAACAATATCTAAAAGCTGTGAGTGTTGAATGAATCTGAAGAATCGAAATACTTTGTCTTTGAAAAGGTGGAGAAGAAGGCGCAAAGGAGAGGAAGAAAATACTTGTTTGAAACTTGTTTGAGACTTGTAGTGATCTGTTTTGCACTTGACGCCGAATGTCAACCCTGACATTCGCTGCAGCATCCACGTGCTTACCACTCGAATCCATTGGGCTTGCAGTGTTTACGATATTTCACTCCTGGAGCGTTTATGGTTCACATATATCCTCAGAAGCCATTGATCCGACAGCCAGGCGAAAGAGATATCCCTTTCTTGCGTTCTCACGACTGGCCAAGCGCGAAGACGACCTTTTTTCGTCTCTCTCCTTAGCATGAACATCCGCGGATCAGGAGCGAACAACAGTGTTAAAACCAACGATAAACTTACTTGGTGTCTTAATCTTAAACCAATCTAAAGATCATTAAGCAGTTTTAAAGATACAACTAGAAGGAACAATTTTCGAAGAGATTGATGATCCTGTAGTCATAAAAATTATCATTTGCTGGTAACATCTTATAAAAAATCTCTTTCAGTGGCAATGTAAATCTCTCAACATCTCAAGATGTTGGGAGTGGAGAACCAAGAGGACTCTCCTAAAAGGAGGTCCACCTTCTACGTTTCCCTAGATGGTGAATCTCGGCAATCAACAAAAATCCCAAAAACAGTTTCACTCGACCCAGAAAAATACTCCTGCAATACCTTTCCTATCGGAACAACCAAAGCAACGCCTAATGCTCACTTAACCCGAACTTTGAGCAACCATGATACCTTGACAAATGGCGTTGTTGAGAAACGATGTGAGATTGAGCCTCGTGGCAAGGTTCAATCTTTGACGAGGATCTTTGAGGCTTCGAAGGTGGAGGGTCCCGAGCAGAAGAAGAAGGTGGAGAGGACCAGGTCCTTCAAGACGATAGAAAGGTTTCAAAGCCGGTTCACTGGGAAGAAAGATGTTGGGAGAAAGGACAACAGACTGAATAATACGATAGGGTGTATTGACACAGAGAATAGTGAAGCGAGGCGTAAGTGTAGGGATGAGGAAGTTGAAAGAAGAGCTGTACCGAAGATAAAGTCGAGGCCCAGGGAGTCTAAGTCCATTGTGGAACAGAGGGTCTCCAAACAACATAGCAATAATAATAATAATACGACCTTTGCCAATCTGATAAGGAGGACACATAGTACGAAGTTGGCTAGGAGTACTAGTGCTTTGGTCAGACCAGCAAGACACGTGACTGGTAGTAATGGTGATGACTCAGCCAATCATGTTGATTTTGGAGGAGATAATGATAAGGAAAGCCTTGAAGATGCAATTTGTCGGAACGAGTGCCCGGAAGGATGTGTTTTCGAGGAAACTGACATCGATGGCGGCGTTCATTCAGGTGAATAATTTTTGCTTCGTGTGAACAATGTTTAATTGTTGTTTGTTTCTTTTCGTTGAACCCACAACGAAATTCATTTTTTCTGAATTGAAAATGAAAAGAAATAGTTGGACTATGTTAGTAAAATATTGTACTACATAGATGGTTGATCCAATCATTTTTGAAGAAGATTGAATGTTTTGTTTTGTATATGGGTGATTCTCCATACAAAGGACACTTTTGGAAAAAGTAAAATAAAAAATGTGTTCAAATCATTGTTTTTTTGCAACAATTAGATGTATTAGCATCGTAAAAAGAATTTCTGAAAGTAGTCATGCTTAAAATTTATTTCAAATGCTTCTAGGACTTTTTGACGTTATGCATTATCTACTCTCGTGTAACTATTTTTCCAAAGAATAAGAAAATGTTCTAGAATTTCAGCAAATAA
>JBAGKK010020519.1:0-11494 GCA_037177015.1 Euceroptres primus | reverse complement strand
GGACACATTTCTTCGGAGAAAAAAATGAAAAAAAATGACGTTTAAACGTGACCGATCCAATAGCCGGACTACTTTAACGCGAATTCAAAATGCTAATTCTTTTCAATTCGTATCAATTCTTTTTTTTTATTGGAAGCACGTAGTAACATTATTTTAAAAACTCACCATAATCATAATTGAAAATAACATTGCAACACAGTCGAAAGTGATGAAAAACGCACGTGGATCTCTTTAATTTATTTCTTCGGTGGGGATTTAGTTCCAAGTGAAACCGTGAAAGTTATTTGACCCGAATTCCTATAAAATGTACAAGTCAGAATGAAGTGAGACGTCGAAGAATCAACAAACAATCTTGTGACACTTTCTTCTCAAGTTTGATTCTTTCCATCGATTCCTAGCGTGACTTTTCTCTTATCAAATTCAATTGATAAGGCACGTGGTAAAAATAACAGAATTCGTGAGGAATTAAGTGAAAAAGTGACGAAGAATTTTATTAATGCGGGAAAGTATTTCTTCTTAAATAATAAACTAAATTTTTGGATTTAAAAAAAAATTTATTAACTAATTTGATTATCTACTATTTTTTTATATTGATATTAAATTTATTCTTGTGGCAAAAATGAATTCAAAGCCACCAAGTTATACTTTTTTGGAAGCTGATAAAACTGAAGAGTTGCTCAAACTTTTTAAGGGTGAGAGAACTGGATGGGTGCAAGTTGGGGAGAAAAAATGGTTCTTTCCTTATAGATACACTGAACAGGGGGAGGGTTTTTATAATTTTAAAGCCAGAGCCACTGACACTTGGGTTTTGTCTTTTCCGAGATCAGGTGAGTGTTTATAATTTTTCAAATATAAAATAAATATTTAGTTTTTAAAAATAATATTGTCCATTTAAAATTAAACAATTTTTTTTATTTTTGATAGGAACGACCTGGACTCAGGAACTCGTTTGGCTTTTAAGTAATGACTTAGATTTCAATACGGCCGGGAAGAAAACTCTTGTTGAAAGATTCCCGTTTTTAGAGTGAGATATCTTCGAATTATTTTGTCATTGTATTCGCGATAAAATCGATAATTAATTTTCTCATGTTTTCGTTCAATTTTGAAAGCTTTCAAATTTAAAAATTAAAATGAAATTAATCTTTCAAATTCACGTGTTTTAAAATTTTATAATTAAAAAAAACTCAGATATAAAAGTATTTGAATTTCACAGTATTGTTTTTTTATTACATATTTCTCTTCTATGTTTTATATATTTTCATTTTAGGTATATAATTTATTTACCAACAAATTTAAAGTTTACAATTGTTGAAGAGTGAACGCGCCATAATTAAAAAAAGAAAAACTTGAAAGCATTAGCATTTGAAAGCAATATTTTTAATTTTTAAAATGTTCCTTTCAATTTTCTCAATATTTAAAACTTTTTTTTCAAGATCAAAATTTCTTTTTAATTTAAAAATTCCACTTTGTTTAGATTCAGCATGTTCAATCATCCGGAAGTGACGAAAGCACTTCTGGAATGGAACAAAGGTGATCCAGAAAAACAGCAACTTTGCAAAGATATTGCCAGACCTGGATATGAAGTTTTTGAAGCTCTTCCTTCTCCCAGATTCATCAAGTCTCATTTCCCTCTAAGTCTTTTGCCAAATATTTTAGCTTCTGGTTGTAAGGTAATATATATACCTAGGGAAATGTTTTTCCTTGTTCTTAGAACTCTAGAAAGATTTTAAAAAGTGAAATTAATTTTTAGATAGTTTATGTGGCAAGGAATCCAAAAGACGTCGCAGTTTCTTGGTACATTCAGAATAAAGCTTTCATAACTCAGGGATACATCGGCGACTTTCCAACATTCTGGAATTATTTAAAAAACGATCTAAGTGAGTAAAAAATAAAGTGTTCAATTAATTTCATCTTTGTGGGAGTTTTGTCAAATGCTATATGCTATAATAAAATCGAAATTAATAAGGTTATTAGTTTATTGGGTAATGAAACTGAAATTTCTGACAGTAAGTATTGTCAGCAATTTGCTGTTGTCTTTACTTCAATTTCGTAACGGTTCCTGTCTTGCGATTTTTATTTTTAGCTTTTGAAATAAATCTTAAAATAATTTATAGGAATTTCTAAATACTTTTTAAGGGAAGTTTATTTAAAATATTTTAAAAAGTATGTAAGAAATCATCTGTATTTATTTTGATTACAGATGACATTTTGAAAACATTCTTTAATTAAAAAATTCTTTAATGTCTCAAATAATTTTTACTGTTAAACTCAGACTAAATGAAATAATTTATATAATTATTATAACCAATTGGCGAAAGTCGATAGATTTCAATCTGATGTGTTACGTGTGTTTTTTCCGCTTCAATTTGTTATAAAAAATATATAAAATTTCCTAGTCAGCCTGAAAGCGTTTCATTCCGTAAATAAAAAGGTTGCACCATTAAATTTCATAGGAAAAATTACTATAGAAACACGCGTACACTTGTAATTTTCTCTTCAAATGGTCAAAAAAATTTATAAACTATTGCGTTTGACCTGAAACCGATTCAGTCCATAGATTACGGATTTATGGTTACACCATTGCATTCTACGAGAAAAATTACTATAGAAACATATGTCACATTTATATTTTTCCTGTCCAATTTATTATAAAAAATGTATAAACTATTGCGCTCATCCTGAAACCGTTTTAGAAATAGGCTAAAATGGATTTATGGTTACGCCATTGAATTTTAAGGCAAAAATTACTATAGAAACATGTGTTACATTTATATATTTTTCTTCTCCAATTTTCTAGAAACAATTTATAAAATATGTCGCACTCAGCCTGAAACCGTTTCAGCCCATTGCTAAATCAATAGAGATAGCAGGTTAAAATAATAAATGAGTGTAAAACATGTTTCTACAATAATTTCTGCCGTAGAATAATTTGGTGTAACCACAAAATCCTTTTTAGCTATGGGCTGAAACAGTTTCAGGCTGCGAGCAATAATTTATGAATTTATTATAACAAATTGGGGACGAAAACTGTAAGTGTAACATATGTTTCTATAGTAATTTTTCCCACATCATTCAATGGTTTAACAATAAATGCCTTTTATCTATGGACTGAAACAGTTTTAGGTCGAACACCATTTACAATTTTTTTCTAGCAAATTGGAGAGGAGAAATATAAGAGTAACACATTTTTTCTCAGGCTGAGTGCAATGGTTTATAAAATGGTTATGGGTCGTTGCCAAAAAGTTGTGAAATTCAAGTTCCGACAATTTTAATTTTTGAATACCACTGGGATAAAATACTCACATCGAAGTAGTTTTTAGTAAAGCTTAAAAATTTTAGGTGCCTTTGTTTAGAAATTGGAAATTAAAATATACCCAAAATGTCCACTCGGTAACCTGTCCCCAAGTACCGATTCACAAACTAAAATTGCGAAATAATGACAGCAAAATTTTATAAATGATTGATTCTCATACGAGTCATTTCTATATAGTTAACGAATCTAAAAATTATGAATAGGAATAAATATTTTATATTTGAAGATGTCTATAAATGTTTAGAAGTCTGTCCCTAAAGTTTCATGTCCACTCGGTAACCTTTTACATTAGTAGTTAGAATTCGGAAAAAATCACTTTAAAAAATTTTTAAAAATCAAAAGCTCATTTCTTTTAGTTCTACACAAGGGCTGGTACAAGCAGAAACATGTTTATTGTTCGCAACTTCAAAAAATGTCTGCAAATTATGTACCGTACGATTTATAACAATGTCCACTCGATAACCTATTTTTAAAAAGTGTTAAATAAATAAAAATATAATCGAAAATCTGGAGGAACAGTCAAATAAAAAGTGAAAAAATAAATTTTTACAATATTTTTAAGATTTTTTATCTCGACTCTACATTATTTAAAAATAATTTTGAAATTTATTTTTCTGCATTTATTGAATGCCCACTCGGTAACCTTCCTAATATGTAAATTATTAAAAATTAGTTTAAGTTGCTATGGGCTGAAACGGTTTCAGTCTGAGTGACATACAGTGACATACAGTTTTTATAACAAATTGAGGATGAAAAATATAAGTATAACACATGTTTCTACAGTAATTTTTCCCATAGAACCCTGCCGATGGATCGGTACTTAATCGGTACTGCGGAACGGTACAAGACTGGTTTAGATCCCTTTAAGTACCGAATTGAATGATTTCGGACCAAAATCGGTACTGAGATTTGGAACAGCTGTATTAGGGTGATCGACCTTTCGTTTCGATGAAGGATCGGGGCGTCATAAAACCCTAAGGGGTCTAAGGGTCGTCACTAATCCCCTTTTACAATTCCCAAATTATGTATATTATTTAATCACATCAACATTATACTTATCTTTTACGTCTTCACTTCTTTATATTTCTTAATTATTATTTACTTATTATTATTTATTTATTCAAAAAATGATAACCGTTTTTAGCTATCTCTCACCGTTTACGAGATACTTGATACTTATTCTAATTTTAAACTTTTTAAAACAAATTTTAGATGCTTGTAATCGTGAAAATCCATAGGATCTGATTTTTCAACCATCAATTTGCTAATTACAAAACTGCAAAAATTTTCATATATAAATTTTAATCCTCTTCACCTAGCCATTGCTTTATTGCAGAGTTCGTCGAAAGGGTCCTCCGCCTGGGACTTGGTCGAGGCTAAGGCTGTCATAAAACAGTGACTAGGTATAGAGGATTAAAATTTGAAAAAAAAAATTTGCACTTTTGCAATTAGCAACTTGATACATAGTTAAAAATTCACAATCTACATATTTTCACGATTACAAATATATGAAATTTTCCTTAAAATTTTAAAAATTTAAATATTTAAATTATTTTCAACTTTCGATACTGAGCAGTCGGTACTAAACACCCAGTACCGTTTAAGTCCCGTTCAGTAAGTACTGTTCAGGGAATCCGACAGGGAATTCAATGGTATAACAATAAATGCTTTTTATCTGTGGACTGAAATAGTTTCAGGTCGAGCGCCATTTATAATTTTTTTCTAGCAAATTGGAGAGAAGAAATATAAGTGTAATACTTTTTTTTCTTAGGCTGAGTGCAATAATTTATAAAAATTTTATCACCAATTGGCGATAGATTTCAATTTGATATGGTACTTGTGTTTTTTTCCTTTAATTTGTTATAAAAGATGTATAAAATGTCGCGGTCAGCCTGAATCTGTTTCAGTCGATAAATAAAAATGTTATACACCATTGAATTCTACGGGAAAATTACTGTAGAAACATGTACGCTGCTCCCCCGATTTAAGTCGGGTTTTGGGGATGGCCTGCAATGGCCTTGGACTTAAAACGGAAATCTCTAAACGTAAACAAGTCAGGGCCGTATGAACTATTTCTGTTTGATTTTTGTCACGAGTTAAAAATATTTTTTAAATATAAGTTTAATTTAACGTTTACTTTATTTTTCAGTTTTATTTAGTTATTATTTATGAATTATTATATATAACGCATAACCAAAACACTGAAAATGAACTGAAGCGAACTGACGGAATTATCCGCTTAGACTACTGCGCGCTTTGTTGCTACAGTATTTGCATAACTCCGCTGACGTCCGAGCTCAGCTTTTTCGTCCCCTTGAACCCCTCACCTTCGGCGAGAATTACTAGAACTGGTATACCGGTGGTAAATAAACCAGGGCTCAAATGTAGTTGTCCTCTTATTTTTTAAACAAGTTAAGGACGAACTTTAAACGACTTGGAAAATGGTCACATGGCTCGGAAATTTTTCTAAGTCCAACCCCCCAATAAACCCGTTACTGAGGGGCACCTATTTAATGTTAAGATTTGTATTTAGACAAGACTTACCAAATATATGGGATCTGTCGAAATTCCGGAGTTGGTAGAATTATGTTAGATGTCCATTTTTTGTAATAGGACAACGATTTTTAGAATTCAGTGAAAGCAGACGACAAATTCAAAAAGAGAGAGTAGATACAAAAGCCACACTGAAAACTATTTTTCTCGCACAACACAGGCACTCTTAGAGAAATCGGGCTGTTTACAATAAATACTACACCTCTGTTCTTTATTACGAGAACAAGAATTTTGTTATTAGGTTTGGAAAACGGCGTGAATTTGTCTAGCCGTGAAATGAAAATTCACCGATTCACTCACATTGACAGATGATGCAGCGATGGGTTTACTCGTCACTGAGAGGCAACTATTTAATGTTGAGGTTTGAATTCAGACAAGACTTACCAAATAGATAGGATCTGTCGAGATCCCTAAGCCGGTAGAATTATGGGAGATGTCAATTTTTTTGTAAACAACGATTTCGATGGAAAACAATTTTATTTCTGAAGTCAAGAATTCAATGAAAGCAGACGACAAATTTAAAAAGAGAGAGTAGATATAAAAGCCACACTGAAAACTATTTTTCCCGCACAACACAGGCACTTTCGGAGAAATCGAGCGGTTTACAATAAATACTACGCCTCTGTTCTTTATTAAGAGAACAAGAATTTTGTTATTAGTTTTGGAAAACGGCGTGAGTTTGTCTAGCCGTGGAATGAAAATTCACCGACTCACTCATATTTACAGCTGTGTTAACGAGTTATACTTTTTCAACTGCGCAAGCCCGGCGCAGGGATAGAGAAAACCGTCTGATTGGTTATATTCCACTCGCTTATTTGAAATGATAAAAATTATCCTTTTTGGTAACTGTTAGAAACAAAGCGGAATATAACCAATCAAACGGTTTTCTCTATCCCTGCGCCGGGCTTTTGCGCAGTTGAAAAAGTATAACTCGTTAACACAGCTGCCAATGTGAGTGAGTCGGTGAATTTTCATTCTACGGCTAGACAAATTCACGCCGTTTTCAAAAACTAAGAACAAAATTCTTGTTCTTGTAATAAAGAACAGAGGGGTAGTATTTATTGTAAACCGACCGATTTCTCCGAAAGTGCCTGTGTTGTGCAGGAAAAATAGTTTTCAGTGTAGCTTTTGTATCTACTCTCTCTTTTTAAATTTGTCGTCTGCTTTCACTAAATTCTGCACTTCAGAAATAATTGTTTTCCGTCGAAATCGTTGTCCTATTACAAAAAATGGAAATCTCACATAATTCTACCGACTCAGGGATCTCGACAGATCCCATATATTTGGTAAGTCTTGTCTAAATGCAAATCTCATCATTAAATAGTTGCCCCTCAGTGACGGGTTTATTGGGGGTTTGGACTTAGAAAAATGTCAGAGCCCTGCGGCCATTTTCCAAGTCGTTGAACGGGTTTATCGTACATATTTTCAAGAATTTTTTGTTTCGTACTAAAATTGATTTTCACATTTCCATCTTTTCACACATAAAAATAGAGATTTTAAACTAATAGAAATAGTATATTACGTAACTATGGGAGAAAGGCAACGATTTCAATGAGTGTGAGGTTAGCTCGTATATCACACGAGTTGACATCGTTGCTTCTCCCCAAGTCACGTATACTATTTTTCATAACACCTAAATTGAAAATTCGACTCGATGCCTATACAGCGAGGCGAAAGTAGCAGTTTCAACCGTAGGGTTAAAAGTAAAAAACAGCTGACAGAAAGTGCAATTCGTGGTGCGACTCCGTCGCTAAGCAGTTTCTGTCAGCTGAATCCGAATCTGATCTTAAATTTTCAAAATGTAAAATGACGGATCCAATATGGCGGACCAAAATTACAAAAAATGCTTAGATTTCTAAGAAACTTAGTATCTTAAGGTTTTTGAGGCCGCTGACTCCAAATCTGACCTAAGATTTTCAAAATTCAAAATGATGGATCGAATATGGCGGACACTACTGGTCAGTTTTAGTTTTGTCGATATATGCGTCATTGACCTTAAGGGGTTAATGGTCGTAGATCTGAAAATTTAAATTTTATTGCTATCTGCGGAAAGGAAGAATTGTTTCCCATTCTTATAAATCTGAATTAGTCAAATTCCACTAATTTATCAATGCTAGATATGGCAATTAGTAAAATTTCACTGAAAGTCAATGGAAAGTCACTGAAATTTCAGTAATGCTTACTGAAATTGCAGTAATCGTTTCTACTGATAAATCAGTAGAGATCCACTGAAATTTCAGGGATTTTCCACTGATTTTCAGTGAAATTTTACTAATTGCCATAGCTAGAATTAAGTCACTGATAAATTAGTTAAATTTGACTAATTAAGATTTAGAGAGTGTAGTATTTTCCGGACACAGTAAAAACAAAGTGTTAGTCTAACCCTTATTTCGGGGTAGGAACATAGATGGCGCCACTTTCTACGAGATTTCCCTATGTTCCATTAGAACTATAACAAAAAGGAACCTCCAATTTTTTCTGTGTAAGGTTTTTGAGAAAAATGAGGTTGAAAGTCCCAAAAAAATACATTTTGGCCAGGTTTTGGAAAATTGCAGTCTATGAAATCAATGTGCTGGACCTAGAATTTTCTAAAATGGTTTAAAATAAAGTTAAAATATTGTATTTTAGGGGGAACAATGCAACATTAGGTCACCAAAATTTCAAAAGTTTTTGTACACTTTTGGAGAGAGAGAGAGAGAGAGAGAGAGAGAGAGAGAGAGAGAGCTATTGTGAAAAGCAATTTATAATTGACTATTCATGTAACTATTTTCATACAAATAGTCACAAAGCTCATTATTTAAATATTTTTAATGTTTTTAAGAAACAATATTGAGATAAATTTTTCACGGCTTTCTTCCAAGTGTAAGTCACATTATTTCTAAGGAAAAATTAGAGAAGATGAAGAATTGCAAAGTTTCACATAAGAATTTTGAACTCGAATTATTTTTTTGAAGAAAAACAGAGAAAATTTTTCAATATCACGAAGTAGAATGAGCCATTTTTATTATTCTCATGTAAATTCAGTTTTTTTATCTCATACAATTGAAGCATCGGCAGAGATAAGGGTGTATTAACCAAAAATCTCTTTTGCTAGAAACTTTGTTCATACTATGTATGAACTATATATATATTGATTAATTGATTGATTTAATAAATAAATATATATATATATATATCATCAGTTTATTGTATGATTTATATTCAACGACATAAATCAAAAATTACTCATAATGAAATATATTTTCATACGATGGACTTAGTTTCAAGTATAACAGATTTTTGGTTGATACACCCTTATCTCCCTTTGCTTCAATTGTTATTCTTGTTATCTGTACAGAACTTGGTTCAGTCGTGTTAACTATTGTGCTAAAATATTATGATCAAAAACTTTAGCAAATATTTTTTAGCATTTTCCGATAAATTCAAATTACCTACATTTCGAAGTGACCTACTATCAATACAATTTAACACAATAATCATTGTATTTCGAAACTTTTGCAACTGGCTTAGTTGTAAAAATATCTTCTTTTGTTTGACTGTTATCTTATTGAGACTCATAAATAAAGAAATCTGATAGATTTTTAGAATAATATGTTTCCCCTAAAAAATATTTTTCCATTTGTTTAATTATTATTTAAATAATTTATGAAAAAATACTGGCTAATCAGTAGAAATCCAACTGAAATTTCAGTGATTTTCCACTGATCGCGTGTGGAAATTACCCCAATGGTCCCCATTCATAATGGGGCTCCTGTAAGGGCCACAACAGTTTTCCTCGAGTAGAAATGATAGAAATTCCCTCATCGGGCCATAACGTGGCCCAAACATGTCTGCCCTTGTTAATAATGTGGCAAAGTTAATTTGGCCGATTTTGTGATAAACTGGTTCGACCCATGAAGGGGCCACTAAAGAGGTCCAGGGAAAATGCATATTAATAGGGCACTAATATGGGCACTTGTTTAGGTCCTCATCAGGATGCCATTTAGGGTCCCTAATAATTTTGCGTAACGAAACTAGCGTGGTCCCTATTAGTTTTTCCGGTTTTCGGAATGGGTGCCTTAATAATAATGGGGAAAACTAATCAGGGCCCCATTAGAGCCTTATTACTATTGCCACACTGGATTGTCAGTAGATTTTTACTAATTCCCATAGCTAAAATTGAGTCACTGATGAATGAGTGAGATTAGACTAATTCAATTGCAATTTTCAAATGCCTCTCCTTTAAAGTTGTCAAAAACCAAGTTGGAACTAGTTGGAACTAGAAAAACCAAGTTGGATTAGATTAATTCAATTGCAATTTTCAAATGCCTCTTCTTTAAATTTGTCAAAAACCCAAGTTGGAAAGTTTGGTTTTGGGGCCACAATTTGTGAACACCTTTTATGCCAGAGGGTTAGAAAATCCAGGTTCTGATCATTTTCTGTAATTTCATCATGTTTCATCCCCAATTCATTAAAAATTGTTCATCTGAAAGCCAGAAATAGTTGTTGATCAGAGAGATATCTTTAAAATTTTGATTTTTGAGGAATCTTCGTGTCAAGAATGCCTTGGAGAGTGGGTGCAACCCCTAGCTTGAGAAGATAAGCAAAGCTCGGTGTGGTGTTGCATATTGATTGACGCTGGTGGTGCCGGATGAGGAGCTGAACGGAGACGCAGCGAACGGAGGAGCACGGGATTCGGAAGAGGTATAGAAGGTTGGGGGCGGGTGTAATGAAGCACCGCGCAGACACGCTGCCATGAATATTCATAATCTAATACCTGAGCTGAACTGAACTGAGGCGGAGCGAAGTCTCATCATCTAGGCCTTCTACTATATTAGACATCACTGCGATGCTAGGGTGAGACAACCCTATCGTTCGTAACCGGATATCCTCATACCCAACGACAGCCCCTTTCTCAGCTCACTACCTTGCAAAACTGGTTCGCGTTGCTACAATTTCGGTATCATCTCGAAAGGCTATAGCATTAAGGGTTCATATTTCCAGGCCAGAGGAAAGCTGCGGATAATTATTTTCTCAGAAATTCCTTTGCTAAATGGCACCCACCTTGAAATAAAGTGCAATGACACAAGAAAGATTTGGTTACATATTGTTAGGAGAGAAATTATTCTGCTTTATAACATTAGGATTAATGATGATATCCAGGGAAGAAATACTAAGTTGATTTTCGGATGTTATTTTATGATTTGATTGTCTGATGAGATGATTTATTAGTAATGCAGATTAAAACTGAAACCGAACCTTGTAAGGATGGGATTAAAAAGGGAGATAAGGTCCGAGTGAGAATATCGATTGCCCGGAGATAAAAGAAAGAAGGTTTCTCGCGTTGCGTTTGATGCTTCTTAAATGGACTTTCGATGCTAAACTGACTTTCGTGCGAGACGCATCTTTTATGAGGAAGTAGCCTTAGGCTTGCTGCAGGGAGGCTTTTTGGTGATGCTGGGATGTGGAGTTTACGGGAAAGTTGCAAAATCATAAAAAGGCAAGTTGAGTTGCCGAAGGCTTGATGTGAATTTTGAATCTTTGGATCAAAGTCTGGACCATTTGCATATGAAAGGTACGCCCCCCCAGATCTAAACACTAGATCACTACTTATATCCGATTCGGCAGTCGATTTGTCTCTGAAATATC
>JBAGKK010020510.1:0-11494 GCA_037177015.1 Euceroptres primus | reverse complement strand
TATTAAAATATTAAAATTACAAAAGGTAAATGTTAAATGGCAAATTTTTAAAAGCACGAAAGTGGAAGGAAGATTATAGTACTCTGATCCATTTGCAGATCCTTTATCTTGCCCTCAAATGGAGGTCATTCTCAATTTTGCTTAAGGCCTCTGGCTTCAATGCATTTTAACGACACAGACTCTTGAGTATGTGATCGATGGGGGAGGCACAAAAAAATACGGTGCAGCCTGTGGATGTCGAAAGGCAGGATTAAAATGTTCAATCCTGTGCAAGATTTGATGTGCCGAAACATGTACGAACGTTAGAAAAGAAGCAGAAGACTCGAATGAAGACGATGCAGAGGATTACTACGACCTTCCCACAATGGCACATGTACCCAGAGCGAGTACATCAACGAAAAGAAAGGCAAGAGAAATGATCCCGACATGAGACGACGACGACGACGGCAACGAGAATAACATAGACAACGAAAATTAAGAGTAAATCGACTAAAAATCCGAAAGCAAATAAAAAGGAATGAAAAAATTCTAAGATCGAAAAAAGTGTAGATTAGGCCTCTTGGGGAAACCACAATAAAAAAAACGCGCCGTTAACTCTACCTCAGAGGTGGTGTGGAAAAATAAAAAAATCTTACACGAAAATAACGCGAGGCGTTATTTATTACCCAAAAAAAACCCTTTAGAATGTACCTTCAATATCTCAAAATAAAAAAAAAATACGGGCATAATTAGGGCATATCATAGAAATTTGTCGTTATTCAGAATAGATTATCGTTTCGTTAATAAAAAAAAGCGAGAAATACAGCTCAAATTGCGAGTATAAGAGTCCTCGAAATTGGACAGTGCAAATTTAAGCGTGGATTGCCGGACAAGGTATTGACGGATCGAGATAAATTTTTTCCAAAATGCGTGAAATTGAGTCTACTTCAAATATCATTACGTGTGTGTAAGGTCTCAAATGCACTGGAAAAGAGCTACGAGCGGAAAAGCCGAGCGAAAGTACTTTGGGTGGAGAACTTTCAACTTCGGACGCTTATAACTTTTTTCCAGTGAATCAAAGAGTAAAAGTTCACATGAACTTAATTGAAGAAAAAATCATGATGAATTCAGCGGTCATGGTTCAATCACTATGCGATGATTAGAAGACGAGATATGAGCGATCAAAAAAAAATCTTATCCAAGATGGCGGCGAAAGGGTCAACTTGAACAATGCGCAAATCTAGGGTTAAGGTGTCCATTGAAGCCCCTTTCGAAGGAGCATAAAAAGAAAAAATGTACCCAAAAATTTTTGGGTCACCTATATAAATTTTTCTAAATGCACTGGACTATTTGGGAACATTTAAATTTGTTGAATATCGAAGAATCTTATAAACCGACTAGTTGAGAGTAAAATCAAAAAAACTCCGGCTTTTTAGCGTTTATTACTTTTTTTAATATTGTTTTTCTCATTATTCAATTTTGTACGACTATTCAGGTAGTTAATTTTATATTTTTACACATGTTGTCATTGTGCCAAAAAAACGGTGTTTTTTGGTGTATATTTATATTTTAATTGATAAATTTCTAGCCTAATGAAGTTGGCGAACCAGGCCAACGAAACGTCGCTCACACTAATTTAAAGTGTTTTTTTATTTTACCCTCAACTGATCGGTTTATAAGATTCTTTGGTATTCATCGAATGGAAGGTGCTCTTTTAAATACCAATAATATTTTGATTTGTTTTCTTCCCTTCCACACCTTATAAAAATAAATTGAAATGTAATTGTAATTGTGATTCAAATGTAAATGTAAAGTGTAATTGAATGTTAAATATAAATGTAAAATGTAATTGAATGGTAAATGTAAATGTAAAATGTAATTGAATGTTAAATGTGAATGTAAAATGTAATTGAATGTTAAATATAATAATAAAAATAATTTAATGTTAAATGTAATTAAAACGTAAAATATTTGGTACTTTTACACCTCGATAAATTACTTTAAAAGTGACTGTTCGAGTCTTGACAAGGTCAATTGTTCACGATAAGAAAATATGCATACAGACACTTTTCTCTTGAAAAAAAAAATTGTAAATGACTGGACAACAATGTATGCATTCAAATCTAATTGACCAGAGCAGAATAAGGCTAAGAGTGATACCCATGAGTCGAAGCTTCAATCCTTTTCTAACGTTATTCGATAGAAAAGGACTTTCACGTTCACGGGAATTGTTCCCGGCGTTATTGTACTTAGGCCAAAAAAGACATAACGTTAATCTCAGCAGGTGGGCTACCTTTACTGGTCGTAAAACTTATAAAAGGGACCCTGGAAAGTATTTGCAGAAAATTGAAAACTTGACGCGATGCATATTCATGCGCTAAAGTTTAATATATATTTTACGGCCAGTCCCTTTGAGAGTACGTAAATACTCGTATACCTAAAGAGCTCGGATTAATAGCAAAGTAGCAACACACAATGGTTTAAAATTCCTCACTCTTAAAAAATCTCACCTCTTACTCTTTCTCATAAATTCTGAAATATTTTTCTACCCAAGAATAAAAATTTGCAAAAACTAGGAATAACAATCTGAATTAATAAGAATTTTCTTACTAAAAGATTGCTGTGACTTTTTTAAAGGAATCTTGACTCTATGGGAGTTAATTTGCCAAGGACGTAGAAAGTACCAAGTACGTAAGAAAGAAACTGGAATGGGGAAACTTATGGCACCCCTTCGAAAATTGATTTTAATCGAGAGTCGAGTCGTGATTCGAATTTACGACAGAGTTGGGTTGTTCGGCTGGTCGATTTAAGGCCGTTCGACGTTCCAAACGAAATGGTGATTAACATAAAGTGCTAATAACGTCCGAGCGTCGAGGTTTTCTATAACGAAGCTTTTTTTTCACGGTTTATGCGCCCATTAGGTTTTACGATCGAACCGAGAAATAGCCGAACGATGACTCCCAGGGGGTCCTTTCTTCCTTCTTTTCTCCCTTTTTCTCCTCACACCCTCTCCTTTTCACTCTTTTCCATATACCTTTTCTCTTTTCATCCTTCTTTTCGCCCTTTGTTTCTTTCCTTGTATGCAAGAATCAAAGATATGACGTCTTAAGCTTAAAAAATCATACCTCTTAAAATCAACTTTATAAAACTCCACAAAGTTACAAACTTCAAAATTCACTCCTTTTCTTTTAGATTATCTTCCTACTGACTTTAAAGTATATAAATTAAAAATATGTTTTGTTATTCATGTGGTATTTATGTAATGGAGGATAATTGAACAATTTAAATCTGTAAAAGAAAACTGCCAAGGAAAGAAGCAGAAAAGAAATTTTATAAATAACAATGAAACAGATAAAGAATATCCTCATTAAAAATAAGAGATTTACAAAATTAAATTCAGAGATCGAGGTTGGATAGAAATATAGAATGACGTAGGGAAAAAGGGGTGTGGGGGGTTATTATAGAATTTTGAGGTTGACTAAAATTCTCGTGGATTCGAGGCTTGAGTTACGGCACATCGTTAGGTGGTCTTCATCAAAACTGGCCTCCACGAGACAAGCAAGATAATCAAAATCTGAATAAATAAAAATATACCCCAACCCCTCTGACCTGTCAATTTCCTCTAATCCACATCACCCTTCGACGAAGTTTCAACTAAATCGAGCTGTCAGATGAATCTCCTGGTCTCTAATATATAGGAAATCTGTTTTCAAAGTATCTGGAAGGTTGACTTTCTCATAAGGAATTAAGGAACTCGAAAAGGATTTTTATTTAATTAATTATTTATAAAATTATAAATTAAACATGATTTACAGTTTCCAATCAATCTTTCAATAACTCTCATTTTCCATTCAAAATTACAGTAATATTCTGTAGGATTTTATAAGTTAAAAAAATTTAATTTACACAATCATTTAAAAATATAAAACTGCATTTAAAATGCTTGAAACAGAAAGAACGAGATCATTTTGCTTGACATGTTTTTTTTTTGTAAAAAGAAATATAATCGAACATATATTAAATATTTCATTTAGAATTCCGTTTCGAGTCAGATTTTGAAAGTGATCGACATGAGATTGCTTTCCTATCATAAAGGCGGTTCGACCTGGTTGTCAGTTTGACAGGATTGACTTTAAGGTTTACACCTTGCTTTATACATCCAGTCTAGCTGTCTGTCCCTTATCTTGTACGAAGTTCAGCATAACGGCGGTGGTAATTATCACCGCCCGCTGAGCAAGAAAAGTGAGTATAAGAAACTCTGACAAGTATTAGTCTTCATCGACAACTAAATCCTCCAAAAAGAAAAGAAAAATCCAAATTGCGAATATAAAAATTTACATTTTACAACTCTTGAATCCAATGCAACCTAATTATTTTATAAATTTTATAATATAATTTATTAGATGTATAAATTAATTCAGTGCCGTTTTTTTCGTCAACCATGAGAATCATTTTAGATTTAAATTTTTAAATATCGTTCCAATCTTTTGCAGTTTTGAAGTATCCATGATAATGTTTTATGACTTGGCTGGGAGTTCCATCAAAATATTTAAATCAATTTATTTTCTTCTTTTCGAATAATTAAACTTCAAAAAACATGTTAAAAAAGTTGTTTAAAAAACAAAAATTACAACTAAAACGTTGGGGTTTAACCGAAAACCGCCAAAGCTGTAATTAACATTTCCTGAAAGGTTTGTGTTCGGAATAGTGGCAGAGTTGATCTCGGTCGAAATTAGCTGTCCATCATTAATTAAGTTTCAATTTAATCACAGCTCGAGCCAATCGAACGTCTCGAAAATCGCTTCGGCCGCTTCTTGATTCTCTGCAGTGCAAATTACCGATCAGGCCCTTCTCTGGGTGCAGTTCGATCTTTTATTTCGCATCTGGCGTATTCAAGTTCACTTATTTAATTACCCGAACCATCAATCAAATAGAAATTTAATTAAAACAATATTTAAACAGTTTCAATTATTAAACATACTCACAATTCATATAATTTCATATTTACTTGAAAATTCAGAATTCTTGTTTTTTCAATTCCAAAAGCTAATTAAGACGAATTAAAACGAATTAAATTTAGTATCTTTTTATAATTGACAAGTTATTGTTAAAATTGATTAAAATCTATTTTCGAACGGTGTTCTTAAGGCGACTTCATGAATCTTAAGTTCCCATAGTAAAAAACTGACAAAAAGTGTACACGGTTAAATAGTAAAATAGTTTTTTAACGGTTACAAACTTCTATTATCACTTGAGTCATTCCTCAACATAAAGATACGTCCACTGGTAGTTATCGATTATTCAAGGCTAGTTGCATCATTACTCGAAATACCTTGGAAGTTTTCGTATCACAAGCAATTAACCTCAATTATAATCTCAGGCAGCAGTTTTTAAATATGTAACTTTACCTTCACACACTTTTTATTTTTTCATAATTATGTTAACCACAGGTAAAAAGTGAGTACAATTATGCTTTTTGAATTTTTTTTTTGCAAGTTGCAGTTATGATTTAAAAATGTGCCGAAGAATGTTTAAAAAAATTATTCTTCCTTCCAGCCTTTTTTTCAGAAATCCTGCTTCTTGATGTTCACGCTTTTATTTAAATGGTCAACACTTTTACTCTGACGTCCCAAATAAAATGAAACTTAAACACAAATCAATCACCTATATCCTAAAATCAATTTAAAAATCGTCAATTAAACATTTTCAGTTTGTGCCAGAAAAAAAATATCTTAGGTTCAAAATGGAAGTTTTTTATAAATACTGGAAAATATTTCAATCTAAAATCCACTTTTTTACACATTTCCTTGTGAAATAAAATTAAGTAAATATTTGAAAGACATTTTAAAAAATGGATTCCCTCGTCCCATCGAGAAAAAAAAGGTTTTTATTGACTCATGACTCACATAATGTCAGGCAGCAGTTTTTAAAAAATATGTAACTTTACCACCACACATGTTTTATTTTTTAATAATTATTTTAACCTCAGGTAAAAAGTGAGTACAGTATATGCTTTTTGAATTTTTTTTCGGCAAGTTGCAGTTATGATATAAAAATGTGCCGAAGGATGTTCAAAAAAATTATTCTCCCTTCCAGCCTTTTTTTCAGAAATCCTGCGTCTTAATGTTCACGCTTTTATTTAAATGATCAACACTTTTACTCTGATGTCCTAAATAAAATTAAATTTAAACAGAAATCGCTCACCTATATTCCCAAATCAATTTAAAAAACGTCAATTAAACATTTTCAGTTTATACCAGACAAAAAAATATCTTAGGTTCAAACTGGAATTTTTTTATAAATACTGGAAAATATTTCAATCTAAATCCACTTTTTCACACGTTTCTTTCTGAAATAAAATTAAGTCAATATTTGAAAGACATTTTAAAAAATGTATTCCCTCGTCCCATCGAGAGAAAAGAAGGTTTTTATTGACTCATGCATTTTTAAATAGCTCTCTGAGTCACAGAGTATAAAAAAATCAGTATTCTTTCCCACGCGTGAATCAAGAATCAGTGGATAGTTGCAAATTGTTTTTTTTTTTGTTAGCGAAAGAAGAAAGGGGAAAAGAAATGAGAAAACGACGGCAATAGTGAAGTAGGCATGTAAATGGTCCCACCTCGGACCCGCAGCGGGGGCCCAATATGACTCCACTTGGTGACCCGAGACGACGATCCGATCTACTTGCTTATTCGTCTCGTGTTATCTTCTGGCGAAACCCGTCCAAATTCTACTCATCAAAAATTATGTTACTTGAGTTTTTATCCCCCCCCCCTCGAATTCCCCCTTTTTTTTATATCATTCTCCTTTCTCTTGATGGCGTCGCTTAACGCGGAGATCTTATCACCGAAGTTTAGAATGTGACTCGTCAATCTGGTAGCTCGAATTCGTTTGTTCCTCGTTTGTTCTTAGAATTCGACGACTTTGTCGAGATTGTCGCGCCTTTTTCAAAACCAAAAATGCAATGGGACAACTTTTAAATTACAAAAAATCGTTTCTAAAGAATTAGTTCTGAATTTTACAGTATCGTATTTATGGATCATTATTTTTTAAATCGCTTGTCCCTAATACCCGACGCTCTTTTGATTTGGACGCAACTTCTTTTTCTGCACTGTAAAAAATCCTAAAGTAAAATCACATTTTGCGATGTAAAATTTTACCACGATAAATCATGATAGTTTTACAGATTTTTTGTAAATTTCCTGTGATCACTAATGGATATTCACAACAATCCTGGAAACTCACAACTTTAGAATTTTTTATAGTGTAGTTATTTGAAATTTTGATACGAATGCAAACAAAAATTATTTCGCTTCCGAAACATTTTTTAACATTTAATTTAATGCATTTTTAAAATATTGATAGCGCTTTCAGGATTTTTAGGTATTAAATTTTCTAAAAAGTTCCTTGATCCTGTTTTCTGGATTGTGATATCCATGTTATTTCTGGAATTTTGTGATAAATTTAATTTTGGGTTCCTTAAAATATGTTTCTAACTTAAAAGATTATCAAATTTGATGAAATATTTAGTTATATTTGAGGATTTGAGGAAGCAATTTAGATTTTGTGAACACAAAGCATAGGCGGAATACGCGTACTGAATAATTCAAGGATACTGACCAATTTGGTACTTGATAATCGACGAAAGATTATTCGACAAGCTTCGCATTCGACGTTTCTTCAAGATATCAAAGGAGTGACTGAGGAAAAAAGAGTGAAAGAAAAGAAAGAGGAAAAGAGTCGGTGGCGGTGCACCGGGTCACGACAACTTCGTGCCTTTCGCTTAGGGAAGAACGAAAGAACTACGTGCTGGAACAAGAAATCCTGATTTACATATTTATTCCACGAAGACAAGATCCTACGGAATAGATCTAAAATTGTCGTGACACCCGATCGACTATGGCTAAAACTTCTCGGTATCCGACAAATAAAGTTCCAATCATCAAACTTTTTCTCTCATCCTCATCTTCCACAATCAGAAAACGAAATTTGATGCAATCGATCTAAATTTGTATCGATTTCACTAAGATCAAATTATTTACTAAAACTAACATAATCCTTAGTATGAGACTTTATTTTTCCACCAAACGTACTTAATAATTCATGCAAAATACTCAAATTCTGGAGCAAAAAATTTCGCAAAAAATAATGGTTCTTTATTATTAAAAACATCATGCGAAATGAGTTTTACTCCTCTGATATTTCACTTTGTGATATATTTTGTGCTAAGTTACTGCAAAAATTTTCGTCTTATGGCTTGCTAATTTTTAAAATATTTCTTAAAATTTCTACAATTGATGCATAATTTTTCTTATTCAGAAAGATTGGAAAGTATTAGAGTCGAACAGTCGAAAGTCGAAAGTATTGGGAGGTTTTTTGTCTGATAATTTGGGTAATTGATAGGGACTTTTAACTCTACTCTCTAAATTTGAAATACTTATTTTTGAGTAATGAAACAAGTGCTGATTTGTTCATAAAATGATTTAGCAATCATTTTTACTAATTTTACTAATGATTTAGTAATCATTTTTACTCATTTTCTTCTCATCGCTTGTTCGTTTTTAAGGATGTTCTTGCCGTACAGTCAAGCTAAAAAATTAATCAAATATTTATATTGATTTATAAAATCGAAAAATTAGACCTATAGTCATTCTTACTGAATTTTGAAAGAAGAATCTAAGGATACTTTAGGGAAAAATAGTCTGCGTAACAATAGTTTACTTTAAAAAACTGCCGTCCAAAGTAAAAAGATACATAACTGACATTGTCGCTTAGGTTGACTTTTCCATTGCTAGGTTTAAGAGAATAACCCTAAACCACAAAGTCACTTACTTATCTTTTTACATTGGACGGTAGAAAAGTTATTTGGATTTTCGTATTTTTTCTTTAGTTTTAGAAAAAAATTGTAATTTTTATGGAATGTTATGATTAATATCTCATTTTATTCTACAAAAGATTTTTTACAATTCTATTTGGTATGATTTTATAGAAATTATTTTTTTTAGGAATTATATAGTTATTCATCTTGCAAATGTAAAAATTTTTTAAACAATAAAATTAAATAAAAACCTACTAAATGGAATTTTTAAGAAACTACTAAAGAAAAACAATAAGTTATTGATAATTAAAATTGAATGAAAATTACGATTTTTCTCTAAACAAGAGAAAAAAACATAAAAAACCAAATATCTATTTTTAAACAAAGAATTATGACAAACTATTTTTTGTGGATTACACTTTGGTTTCTTTTCTAAAATTCATTACAATTAATAATGAGTTTTGTTTCGTCAATTTTATAAATCCTGATAAAGGTTTATTAATTTTTAGCTTGACTGCACCGAGAGAACATCCTTAATATATAGACAGTACCGATTCGTTCACCAAATGATTTAGTAACCATTTTTACTAATGCTAATAATTATTTAGTAACCATTTTTACTAATTCTGAAACAGTGAGGACAATTCTCAGTGAGATTATTACCAATTCATTTAGTAGAAAAATGCATTACTGGAGTCAAATTCAGTACTGTGACTAAAGTGAATTAGTAGTATTTCACAGTGAATTAGTCATTACTGACTAAAAAGTAGTAAAAATGATTACTAAATCATTTGGTGAACGAATCGGCACTTTTTCATTAGTCAAAAGTGACTATTTCAGATTGAGAGAGTAGGGAGAAAAAAGAAAGTATGCAGGTAGATTTCATTCAGAAAAATATTTGTTTGATTCAAACAAAATTTGTTTGATTTAAACAAAATTTGTTTGAATCAAACAAATTATAACGTTGATATGGGGTCAAACAAATGTTTGTTTGATTCAAACAAATTCTTTATTTGTCTTTATTTATTTGATTTGAATAAATTTTTATTTAGATAGAATAAATCTTTTGTTTAAATGAAATAAAGTTCTTGTTTGTTTTAAACATTTAAAAAAAATGAAGTAAAGATTTTGTTTTTTAAACATTTGAATAAATTTTTATTTAGATCAAATAAATCTTTTGTTTAAATGAAATAAAATTCTTGTTTGCTTTAAACATTTTTTTAAAAAATGAAGTTAAGATTTTGTTTTTTAAACATTTGAATAAATTTTTATTTAGATCAAATAAATATTTTGTTTAAATGAAATAAAGTTCTTGTTTGCTTTAAACATTTTTTGTTTTAAATGAAGTAATGATTTTGTTTTTCAAACATTTAATTTTATAAATAATTTTTAAAAATTTTCAATTTTGTGTTTAAGAAGTGTTAAGACACCACTTTTTTTAGACTACCTGTTGGGATGCACGAGATGCGTAACGGCAGTACTGTAACATATTTCAGTCGCCTTTATATTCAGTATGATTCTAGTCTTTATTGTGAGAAAGATCATTCTGCGCTATTAGCGTTTTTTAAGGAACTATTGTATGCGGATTATAATTTTTGTTTAAATCAAACAAATATTTGTATAAACTCAAATGGATTTAATTTAAGCAAATCCTTTATTTAAGTCAAACAAATTGTACCAAACAAATTATTTGTTTCGATTATTAAGGTAGGTGTTTTTCATTTATTAAAATGAAATAGATATTTTAGTAATTGAAACAAAAAATTTGTTTCTTTCAATAATATGATATCAAACAAATTTTTTTTGTTTGATTCAAACAAATTTTTTTCTGAGTGTTGAAGAGCAAAATTAGTTTTTGATTATTTTTCTTTGACTTTTTTCTGAAGAAAATTTTTTAAATTGTTGCTAGATAATGTATTAAACACGTAAAGAGTTGAAAAGGGGTGCTCTCTAAATTTGAAATAGTCAATTTGGATTAATGAAACAGAGTGCCAATTAGTTTACCAAATGATGTAGTAACTATCCTCACTAATTTTTAGTCAATAATAACTAATTTTCAGTGAAACCACTACCAATTAATTTAGTAAAAAAATCAACTATAAGAGTCAAATTCAGTTCTGTGACTGTCAAATTTGTAAATTAGTCAAATTTATTAAATTAGTAGTATTTAACTGCGAATTAGTCATTATTGACTACAAATTAATAAAAATGATTACTAAATTATTTGGTGAACGAATGGGCACTTTTTCAGTACACTCAGAAAAATATTTGTTTGATTTAAACAAAATTTGTTTGAATCAAACAAATTATAACGTTGATACGGGGTCAAACAAATGTTTGTTTGATTCAAACAAATTCTTTATGGGTCCTTATTTACTTGATTTGAATAAATTTTTATTTAGATTGAATAAGTGTTTTGTTTAAATCAAATAAAGTTCTTGTTTGTTTTAAACTTTTTTGTTTTAAATAAAGTAAAGATTTTGTTTCACATTATTGATTCAATTTTATAAATAAATAAATAATTTTTAAAAATTTTCAATTTTGTGGTTAAGAAGTGTTAAGTGTGATACCACTTTTTTTTAAATTACCTGTCGGGATGCCGCGGGGTGTGTATCGACGCTACTGCAACATATTTCAGACGCTTTTATATTCAGTATGATTGTAGTCTTTATTGTGAGAAAGATCCTTCTGCGCTAT
>JBAGKK010020509.1:3685-30202 GCA_037177015.1 Euceroptres primus | reverse complement strand
GGGTCAGGTGAATTGAAACCAATTAACTTGCTTCAAACGTTTTGGCACACAATGGCAAGTTAATTGGTTTCAATTCACCTGACCCTAAGGCCAACTACATACATCAACATTTTCTACGAAAATTATTATTATTATATATAAAAACCAATCTCAAAATATAAAATAATAAAAAAACAAAAGCATCTCTGCGAACCAATTTCATGCTGCAAACAGAAAGCTGTGACCACTTGTAGATTATTATTAGTAATATTATCAGAAAAATTAGTAGAAAAAAATGATTGAAGAGATCACAAACCTTGGTCCACCAGAAGCATGAGCAATCATAATAAGACCAGCAGCCATGCATTCGACAACACTAATTCCAAAATGTTCGTTCCACATCGCATGGAGACCAATCATTCCTTTCTGTAATTCTGAATTCAATTCGGCGTAAGGAATATTCAATTTGAATTCCACCTTTTCGTCAACAGCTAAATGCTTCGCTAAATCTTGCATGTCCTTAGCGTGAGTGTCGTCCTCAGAATTTCGACAGGAACCGATGAAAACCAATCGACTCTAAACGGAAAAAAAATTTAATTTATTTTTAAACAGTGAAAGATTATAATGAAGTTCAGTTCAGACCATTGTTAAATTTTGTATGTAAGTTATAATTTTTCGATTTACTTTTTCCCATATGTCTTCACTGACAATTGATCTGAATTCGTACATAGCTCGAAGCATGAGAGCATGATCTTTTTCTGGTCTAAATTGTGCTACTGAAATAATGCGGATAGAGCTTCTTTTCTCTTCGTCGCTGAGTAATGGTAATGTTGTTAAATGCTCTACATCACAGGGAGGATAAACTCGATGAGTCTTTAAAGGACATTTCCAAATTGAGTTTATGTGACCCTCGGTCCAGGAAGAATTCACCATTACGCTGTCAGCTCGTCTTCCAACAAATCCGTATAGCTAGAAAGAAAAAGAATATTTAAAAATCTATAATAAAAATCATTCTTGGTACTGGAGGGAATCCAATTTGAAAAAAAAAAATTGATCAACCTGGATACTTACGTATGCAAACAATTTGTAGTAAATCATTTTCGCTAAAGATAGGAACGGATTTCTGGCTATGACGCGTCTGTTATTGTGGGAAATTACTCTGCGGTAAACATGTTTTAGCATGTCCGTTGAAATTGTCGGATAATGTGTATAACATCCAACAGAGCACCCACCGACATACTTGAAGATAGGATATGTGAACGCATATCCCATAGTGTCAATATAGATATCTTAAAAAAATATATAATTTAATTTTCAGTTACACTAACTACTATTTTCGATTTTACTATCGTTAAACCAGTAGCTATTTTATTTATACCTGGTTGTAAAGCATTCAGTGCTTCCCATCCAAGCCACATCGATCCTAAGCTTTGTCCTAAGAGTGTAAAGTAAGGATACGTTTCAGCTTCAACCCATTTTCTTCTGTGTAAATAGATAAATTCGATTCCAGGTGCCAATGCGATGTTGAAAGACCTCTCTACTTTTCTTAAAATTTGCTCAGGATCCACGTCTAAATCTCCGGTATATACAGCTATGTGCACATCAGGATACCTGTTTAATTTAAAACGAATTATTATTTTAGTGACCTTTTTAAATGGTACGATAATAATGAAATGATATTAATTTTTACTCGTTCTGAATAGCTTTAACTGCAGCCCACAAAACTCGCTCACCACCTCCTCCCGCATTGCAGTAAGGGTGAAATATGCCAATAATTGTCCCTGATTGAGACCTTTCGGCTTTTTTCTTAGCAAAAAGCATTTTCCAGTACATCAGTGCGATCGGAAAGAATACGAGAATGAATATAAACTTAACCAAGACAAAAAAATAAATCATTCTCAATGATACAAGAAAAGCTGCCCTGAAACAAGAACATAATTTTATTATTAGTAATGCCATACTACCGAACAATGTATAAGTTCTATTTTAATTTAAGTCATCACGTACGAAATGATAGAACGTTCTGCACCAATTCAAAATTAATGACAAAATAGGTAAAACAACAGAAAAAATGTATCTACTTGCAGGGCAGAAAGGAGATAAAAAAGCTTTAACTTACATAGTGCAACAAAGATTCATCTTTTCGAATGTTGATAAAATAAAGCATTTGAAGATTTTTTCCTGCTGACGTGTGAGATCAGTGCACTAACTACATAACCTCAAAATCGCAAGAGATGTCAATTTTCAAAAAAAGTCCTCTTTAATCGTAGATAAATTTAAAAAAGAGTAGAGAGACATTATTGGTTATCTTTTCTCCATTTTGAGTTATAATTTCACATAAATTACAGTATATTATTTATGTTTTCTTGTGCTCCCAATAGTCCCAAAATTTTTACTTTTGACACTTATTGGATTTCGCAGAGGTTAGGAATCTTCATTTTTGAAAGTACACTTCAGAATTTACTCAAACCTTAATATATTTTGCGTACTAGTGTAAATATTCGTACGTTTACGCAAAAATATTTTTAGAATACTGAGGGCGCAGTCCCACACGGGGTGAACAGGGCTGATTTTAGCTTGTTAGCAGTTTACATATTAGAATTTCAACCAATCAGACGACACTTGTAAAATTTATAATTGCCTGATGGGTTGAAATTCTAATATGTAAACTGCTAATATGCTAAAATGCAGCCTGTGGGACTGCACCCTGAAATTATAAAAAAAATATTATAGATTAAGATTTTTTTAGAATTTGAAAATGGCGCGAATAAAGTGGCGACCTCGCCGCCATCTTACGAAATTTACTTTGTTTGTTGATTGCCGGAATGAGTCTTGACCTGATGAAGTGATGAATATTTACTTAATTTATATCATTTGCTGTGTTTTCATGCGTTCAATAGTAGGAGAAACATTTTTATAAGTTAACGATTTAACAATTTACCCATTTACGTTTCATTTTATTTGGGAAATGAAAGAAATATGATGGAAAACTTGCTGCTGCAATTCCTAGCAATTCTTGGAATCTTGGTCATCAACGTACCTTCCTTTAATGACGTTAATCATTAGTAGGAAAAGTAAAACAATTCGATACTTATCCTATACAATGTAGTAAAAGGAATTTTTATTTAATATTGAAGTAAGCAGGACTGAACGTTAATCCGTTGATCACTATTCAAAATAGTCGACATGAGGTTATGTTGGAGGTTGGTATTTTTTATTTGTTCTTTATTATTTACATAAGTTCACTTTAAAAATAATTTTGATTATAGGATTCTAACAAATATTGTTGTTCTAAATTTATACCTTCTTAATATTTTTAGAATTAAGGCAATAGTAATGCAATTAACAATATTTAAGGGAATATTACATTTTTACATACAAACAATCTTTATTAGGAGCTTATTTCGGTCTGTGTATTTTGTTTTCGAATTTAATGTAGCTGTTTACTAAATTCTCTTGTTCTTATTGAAACATATTTTACTCTTTTTATTAAGGGTACGTGATACATAATTACGTCACGAATTACCGACCGATTTTTTATTTACATTCAGCGGGTTTAATAAGAGGGAAATACAAATATAATGCTGGAATTTTGGGAAAGAATAAAGAACATATCTGGGCATCAATGTTCGATGCGTTTCAGTTTTTATTTTGAAAAAAAAAATTTGTCAAAAATAAAAATAGAAACGCACTAGACTTCGATTCCGGACCGCGAAATCGGGAAAAATCCGGGAATTTTATTTCAGATCGGAAATTTTTTAATTTAATGATGAAATTTACTAATTTTCGCTTTATTTACGGCTATTTGAAAAAAGGAAAAAATAAATTTCGAAAATAAAAATGAAGATTAACTTTTATTTTTTCAAAAAAGTAAAAAGAAAAGTGTATAATTTAATGTTTAGAATAGGGAAAAAATGCTAATGTATTTATTTTGTGAGAAATTATAAGTTATCTAGGATAGTATGTATATACTTTTATATCCATATTCTTCGGTTTCGACCTTTTGTCAATTTTATATGTGTTTTTTTGTGTGAAAGGTCCAATTAATAAAAACATCTCTTGGTATTGATAAAGTCCGAAACGTTGCCTATCATTACTAAAAGATGTTTTTATTAATTGGACCTTTCACACGAAGAAAATATATGTAATATATACGTTATTATAAATAAAAAATGTAAAATTGATCGAGAAAATGAAAAATTTTGTCGGGAAAAACCCGGGAATTTAAAATGATTGAAAAAGATGTGTCTAGTTTGATTGCTAGACACCCTGGTTATGATTGCCTGCATATGTGCAAATTATTTTAACGGGATCACAGCGAGTTCCCTATTCCCCTTTTTTTTCCACATTTTTTCCCCTATTAGCAAAATCTCCTAAAATACCTTTATTTGAAAATTTTATTTCTTTGTCCCTTTCTCATTCAAAGTTACGATTTACGATTAATTTTCCAAGAACTATGAGAAATAGTAAACTTATGACATTCAAAAACTCTTTTAATGTTTTCTGAGAAATTTTCTATAATTTTCAAGTTTTCCAAGCTTCTAAGCTCTTCCATAACTTATTAAAATCTTCTGGATTCTTCCAGAATCTTTCAAAATTCTTCAAAATCTACAAACACTCTCAAGATCTTTTATATTCTTCCAGCACCTTTAGAATTTATGTGAAATTCTTACAAATTCTCCAAAATATTTGAGACTGTTCTACAAGTTTCTGGGTTCTCCTGTAATAATAATTTTATAAAATCGAAAAAAATCCAAAATTCTTTAATATTCTGCAAAGTATCTTCTGAAATCCTCTTCTGAACTCTTCTATAATCTTGTGGAATTTTCTAGACGTTTCCAGAGTTCTCCAGAATCTTTTAGAATCCTCTAAAATCTAAAAAAGACTCCCGAAATTTTCCTAAATCCTTTATAATTTTCAGAACTTATCTGAAATTTGTAAAAAAAATTTCCAAAACATTCGAGACTGTTCTAAAATATTCTACAATCACCTATATTCTTCTGAATTTTTCCAGAATCATTTAGAATCCTCTAAAATCTACATAATCTTGAAGAATCTACTAGACTGATTACAGAATCTTCACGGAGAAAAAAATCTGTTTTATTAACAGAAGTCATCTGTTGAAATAGGGACAGCAGATTTTTTATATTCTCATCACTATGAGAGTGTATTAGTTTTATTTCTGTTATATTTATGAAATTTTTGTTAAACTAACAGATGGTTGGTAAATTTTACAGATATTTCTGAAGAATTAACAGGAATGTCTATCAGGTTAATGGAATTCTAATTTTCCTTCAAAAATGTTAACTTAACAGACATTTCTGTTAATTCTACATATGCATCCATTAAATTTACTGACTATCTGTCAATTTAACAGAAATTTCTGTAAATAAAACATAAAAAATCTGCTGACCCTATTTCAACAGATGAATTCTGTTAATTATACAGATTTTTTTCTCCATGTTCCTAAAATACTGTAAGCTTTTTGAAACTCTTCAAAAAAGAATCTAGAAGAGACTAGAAGATTTTAGAAGTTTATGACAGAACTAAGAAGCTTTTTGAGGATTTTAACACAGACAATCCCTGGGTATCATTTTAAACTGCAGCAAAATGCGAAATAAAAAAACAAAAGACTGTGATAATAGAATGATCCCCTTCAGATCAGAATAATATCACTGCAGATTAAAATAATGTCCCACGATTTACTGTGAAAAGATTCTGAAAGAGTGTAGAATATTTTTGAACATTGTAATAGATTTTGGAGTGATTTTGAAAATTTTAAAAGACTCAGAAAAAGTCTGGATATCTCTGTAAGAATTTAAAAGGTCCTAGAAGATTTTAGAAAGCCCTAGAAAATGTTGGAGAATTTTAGAAGATTTTTGAAGAATCAAGAAGTCTGAAAGATTCTAAAATGCTCTAAAAAATCTATATTATAGAGGATTTTGAGGGATTTAAGAAAATTTAACGAATCTACAACTATATAGAAAATTTAAAACATTCTAAAAGGTTGTCAAAAAGTCCAGAAGATTTTATAAAGATTTTTAGAAAATTTTAGAGAATTCTAAAGATCATGAAAGTCTATGAATTTGTGGAGTATTTTACGAGCTATTTTATTAGATTCTAGGCATGAGTCTAAGAGTTTTAAAGATTTTTTAAGATTCTCAGGGGGTTTAGCGGACCGGGAAATCGGGAAAAACTCCGGAATTTTATTTTACCAGGTAAAGCCCGGAAATTTTATTCAGGATCGGATCATACTTATATTTTATTTTTTTATTCTTCAGATTTTAATAGCATTTAAGCAACTACTTGTGATTTTAACTGCATAATTTAAAAAATATTTATTTGTGTTACGAAAGTTGTAAAATATGTGCTTTCTATTGATATTTATCACTTCAGTCTGTGATTAAAGATAAGTTTGGCAGGTGAAAATAAATAATTATTTTCTTTGCGATATAAATTTTACATATGTATATTATGTTAAAATTCTCATTTCTGTGTATACGTTCACTTTCAAAAACCACAAAAAGACGTTCTAAACTTGATCGGGGGAAAAAAATTGACCAGGAATTTTAAATGGCTTGATCGCTAGAGACCCTGTTGATATATTCCTTATTATTTCCTCAAATTTCAGCATTAAATTTGTATTTCTCTCTCTCCCGCTGAATACACTGATCAACAGAAATAACCTATGTCCTCGCTGAATGCGACATATCATTTCCGAAGTACTTTTCAGTGCTGAACACGAATCTGGCTTCCGTTTGTTGCTATCACGTCTAGTCATGTTTGTTGATCAGTGATATAAATAAAAAATCGGTCGGTGATTCGTGACATCATTATGTATCACATACCCTTAAAAAAGAATTTTATATACTAGGTGATTTCGTAAGAAATTGATAAGAACGAGAGACGAAAATGGAACGAGGCAAGACGGGAACCGGTCGAGGTGCGAAGAGCAAAATTGCTCAACATCCATCGGATTTATTTGCACTCGGGTCCAAAAGCAGTCGTAGTGAAAGCACCGACTCAAAAAGACCTGGTGTTATTCATGGAAAATCCGGCCCCAGCAGTTCCAATTCCGGTAAGTTTTCTTCTTTAAACATAAATACTGAGAAATTGTTTATTTAAACAAAATTGAAAATAATTTTACATTCTTTTTACAGGATCAGATCGAAAGAAAGAGGCACCAGCTGGGTCTCTGCAGTCTTTGATACCTGCGAAGAAGCCAAAATTGTCGACACATGTTACACATCCACGGCCACCAACATCGAGCGCAGAAGCATGGGAAGTGGTAGCAATTGATTGCGATCCTCCGGACCTGGTGCCAATGGTCCTAGAAGCCAACGATAACGACGAGGGCGATAAAGTCATTGGCTTAGTATGCGGTGCAATCAGGACTTTAAAGAATCAAAGATGGAAGCCTGATACTTTACTTTGTTTCGGGTTAATGTACTTGGCAAAAATACGTTCTTCTATCTTTTCCAACGACTGCATACTACACGCTTTATCTTCCTTGTTGAAGCGAGACCAAAGCCTCAATTTCAAGAGCAAAGGAAATCCGCTCGTCCCTGTTCTCGCTGCTAATTTGCTCATGCGGGGCTTTCACGACAAGAAGAGCTGGCCCGAGGTTTTCGTTAAGGTCAGTCTCCATTTTAATACCCTTTACAAATTATCTCTTATTGTATCTTTACTTTTATTTGCTATTTTTCTTTACAGCTTTACATCGAAGATGCTCTTGGTGATCGAGTGTGGGTGGAAAACGAAGAGTGCAAAGGCTTCGTCGATAATATTTTAACTGGTTTTAATACCAGAATTCCTCCAAAAAGTGCTCTGCAGTTTGAGTTAAACTTATTGACTCCAAGAGACAGCCACAGTCCTACCACAATGGAAGAAGACGAAGCCGGAATATCATCCCTTCAGCTTCCAGGGGACAAAGAGAAAACTGAATTTCCAGTTTGTCCGAGATACGCCCACTGCATCGAAAACATCGAGCAAATCGTTCTGGAGGTCGTCAGAGAACAGCTGAACCGCAGGCAGCCAGATTCGATCACGAGAAACTTCCTCAAGCTGCTTTCCACTACTTGCGGCTTTGTCGAGATCAGAAATATCGTCGTCTCGAGGCTCGAAATGTGGATGCACAATCCCAAAATATCAAAACCAGCTCAGGAACTTCTAGTTTACTTCTGCTACAACTTCAGTTCGAGTACACAAAGAGACTTGGAAACGATAAGTCAATTGGTGAAAATCAGGCTCAAGAGCAAGAGTGTAATAAATCTTTATCTGAATGGAGTCAAGGAAATGATTGGCCTGAATTCGGACAATTTATTTACGATGATGAAACACACGCTTTACAATGAATTGTCGACTTCGAGGAATCCTAATAATATGCCAGTGCTTGGTGTCATGTTTCAATCGACGCCTGAAGCTTCAGCGAAATTACTCGCTGAAATATTCCAAGATTTGTTAATGAGTCGAGACGACTATTTGCGACCGCTGCGGTCATTGCTCAGAGAAATAATTCGCGTTTGTCGACAAGATTTGAATCTGATTACTTTCGCCAAGACACTCATGGCTGAGAGGCTGGACATGGAGCAAAAGTTGCGCAGTTTTGAATTTAAAGATCGTGTTTTTATGTCCCATATGGACTTGCTTTGCCTCTGCATGTTCCTGGGAATCAGTCCACAGGTGAAAGAAGTTGCAGTCCAGGTTCAAAGAGGCGATAAAAAGGACGTAGCGATATTACATCAGTTCCAAAAACTCGTTGCCACAATTCAACACGAGACTGTACTTTGGTTACAAACCTTAGCACCGAGGATGTATGCGATTGGAAAAGAGAATTTGTTGTATGCTCTACAAAAGATTCTGCTCCTAGAACCTTCTGAGCATTATTACAAATTAGATAACTGGCCTCCAGAACCGGACAGAATATTTTACATGAGGCTTGTTTCTGAGGTTCCCTTACTCCAGTGCACGCTGATTAAACTTCTTTGGGTTGGGTTATCCAAAGTAAGTAAAAAATGTACGAAAAAGTAAAGAAATTCATTTTCTGCGAATTGTGATAATTGATATTTATTTTGTAATTTTCATTGCAGGAAAGTGGAATCTCGCATATTGAAACACTGGATTTGGTTGATCAGTTGATTCGTAGGGCAGCTGCGAATTCGACCGAAAGCCTTCCGACGTTACAAGCTGATAGTATTAATATTATTGATTTGATTTTCAATCATTGTACGTATCAGGCACCGGAGTCGATTAATCTTCCTGCTGGGTAAGTGTCTTAAAAGAAAAAAAGTTTTGAGTATTTTTAATTTTTTAGCAGTGAATTTAGATCTATATTTTATTCTTCAGTTACCAGCCACCAACCTTAGCAATATCGAATCTCTACTGGAAGGGTTGGACGATTCTTTTAATACTTGCAGCTCACAATCCAACCACAATCGGTGCAGAAGCCTGGAGCGAGTATCCAATCATGAGAACCTTGATGGAAATGTGCATCACCAAGTGAGTTTTCTCTTTCTTTTTACATGGAAAACCCTGGAAAAGTCCTTGAATTTCACTCATAGTCTTGGAATTCTTATCCCTCTAAATTTGAATGAGTAGTTTTCTTCAAATGACAGGCTTGCTACATCAAGTGAGAGAATTCTGGAAGGTTAGGGAATTTAAAAATGGTCAGGGAAAATCAGGGAAAACTTTCAAAGAGTCAGGGAATTTTTTTGATTCAAAAAATTATAATTATATCTCAATAGTTATAATTATAATTCAACAATTGTTATAATTATATAATTATATTACAAAATCAGGGATCACAGTCAGTCCCCTATTCCCCTTTTCCCCCTTTCCCTTTTTATTCTCCAAATCTCCTAAAATCACTTTTTTTTTATAGTTTCATACTTTTTCTCCCTTTTTTCCCTTTTTATATTCAAATTTCCGAATAATTTGCCGAAAATTAAAAGAAATAGGAACTTGTGACATTCAAAAACTCTTTTAATGTTTTCTTAAATATTCCATAATTTCCAAATTTTCAAAATCTACGAAAGTCTCCTAAAATCTCTTAAAGTCCTCCAGAACCTTTAAAATTGATTTAAAATCCTTGAAAATTCTACAAAATATTTGAGACTGTTGTAGAATCTTCTGGGTTCTCCTACAATAATCTTATAAAATAACATCCCAAAATTTTTTGGGATATATTTTTTTTATCCCAATATCATACAATGGAGAATATTTCAGAATCTTCTAAAATTTTCTGAACACTTTCGTAACCTCCTAGAATTTTTTACAGAATCTTTTAGAATCCTCCAACGTCTACAAAAAATTACCGAAATTCTCTCAAATTCTTTAGTATTTTCAAAACTTATCTGAAATCTGTAAAAAATTTCTAAAATATTCTAGACTGTTTTAAAATCTTCAATCATTTACATTCTTCTGGATTCTTCCATAATCTTTTAAAACCTTCTGGATTCTAAATAAATAAATTTATTTATCTATAATACTCTTATACAATCTAAAACTTCAAGCACATTATACTGAAGTATTTTAGAATTTCTAGAATTCTGCAGAATCCTTTAGAACCTTCTCAAGAGATTAATAATCTTGAAGAATCTTCTAGACTGTTTTCAGAAGCTTCCTAAAATTCTGTAAACTTTTTGAGTCTTCAAAAAAAAGTCTGAAAGAGACTAGAAGATTTTAGAACTTTATGGAAGATTTTGGAAGAATTAAGAAGTCTCTAGGAGATTCTAAAACACTCAAAAATCTAGCTTGCAGATAATTTTTTGGGGATTTCAAAATATTTAATGAATCTACAAGTTTATGGAAAATTAAAAATATTCTAGAAAATTTTAAAGGTTTGTTGAAAACTCCAGAAATCGTGAAGGATTTAAAATTCTAAAGCATTCCAAAGATTCTAAAAGATGAGAAATTTGAAGAGTATTTTATTAGATTCTAGACAGGAATCTAAGATTTTTGAGGATTTTTTAAGATTCTGAATTACAGCTTCCTTGGCATTTAAAAAAACTTCCCTCCTTTTTTTAAAATCCCCTTTTCCGAAAAAGAAATCCTCTATTTTCCTTGAAATTGAACTACTGAACCATAGTGATCCCTGTATTATATAATTGTCATTATAACGGCAGATAACGGTCAATTTGGTCAGGAAAAATCAGGGAATTTTGAAATTGGAATTTTGTAGCAACCCGGAATGAAATCAGGAGAAGTCGTTTATCAATTGCTAGTTTACTAAATGAATTTGAAGCTTTTTACTGAAAAATTGTAATCTTTTTATTAAAGATTAGAAGAAACGCTTACTAAGTAACTTACTTAGCAGAAAACTACTACTTCTACTTAGACAGTGTTTTCTTAAAAAATACTTCATTGAGCTTATACAGATAAATACAGTTAGCTAAACTCAATTTTATAAATCGTATAATATACATTTTATATGGTTCATTTAGTTGTATAAATTATTTCTATCGTACAGGTTCAAGAAAAAAATATTTTTTTCCATGAAAATTTATGGTAATAATTAAAAAATGATACCTGGAAAAACTTATTTTTCACCTGGAAGACCTGAAAAAGTCCTTGAATTTCGCTCATTAGTCCTGGAATTCTTATCTCTAAATTTGAATGAGCAGGTTTTCTTCAAATGTCAGGCTTGCTACATCAGGTCAGAGAATTCTAGAAAGTCAGGGAATTTAAAAATGGTCTGGGAAAATCAGGGAAAACTTCCAAAGAGTCAGGCAATTTTTTTGATTCACAAAATTATAATTATATCTCAATAGTTATAATTACAATTTAACAATTGTTATAATTATATAATTATAATATTAAAAAATCAGGGATAACAGTCCCCTATTCCCCTTTTTTCCCCTTTCCCCTTTTATTCTCCAAATCTCCTAAAATCACTTTTTTTATAGTTTCAATCCTTTTTCTCCCTTTTTTCCCTTTTGATATTCAAATTTCCGAATAATTTTTCAAGAATTAGGAGAAATAGAAACTTGTAACATTCAAAAACTCTTTTAATGTTTTTTTAAATATCCCATAATTTCCAAATTCTCAAAATCTACGAAAGTCTCCTAAAATCTCTTAAAGTCCTCTAGAATCTTTAAAATTGATTTAAAATTCTTGAAAATTCTCCAAAATATTTGAGATTGTTCTAGAATCTTCTGGGTTCTGCTACAATAATCTTATAAAATAATGTCCCAAAAATTTTCAATATTCTATAACATATACTAGACTCTTCCAAAATCTTCTAAAATTTTCTGAATACTTCCATAACCTTCTAGAAAATTTTCTGAGTACTTCCGTAACCTTCCAGAATGTTTTAGAATCGTCTAAAATCTTCTGAACTCTTTCATGATCCTCTAGAATCTTCTAGAATCTTCAAGAATATTCTGAAATTTACCTGAAGTTTTGAACCTTCAAATGAACGAACTTTTTTTCTTAACTCAAATTCATCTTGAAATATCGTTCAGTCTAGAAAATAAAGAGAAATATCAAGAGCTTCTTTCTCATTACATTAGTTTCTATATTAATCTACCAATATTTTAGAACAATTTTGAGTTTAAAATGAAATCAAATAAAGATTTTGTTCGTTTGAACTTTCAAAACTTCAAGCACATTATTCTGTAGACAGTAGTGTTTTAGAATTTCCATTATTCTGCAGAATCCTTTAGAACCCTGTCAAAAGACTAATAATCTTGAAGAATCTTCTAGACTGTTTTCAGAATCTTCCTAAAATTCTGTAGCCTTTTTGAGTCTTCAAAGAAAAGTGTGCAAGAGACTAGAAGATGTTAATACTTTATGGAAGATTTTGGAAGAGTGTTTTATTAGATTATAGACAAGTATCTAAGGTTTCTGAGGATTTTTTAAAATTCTGGCTAATTGCAGCTTCCTTGGTATTATATAATTATAATTATAACGGCAGATAACAGTCAGGAAAAATAAAAACTTAGTCAGGGAAAGTTAGGGAATTTAGAAATTGGAATTTCGTAACAACTCGGAATGTAATTAGGAGCAGTCGTTTATCAGTTGCTTTAGAAAGCTTTTGTAGAAAATTACATATTCACTTAGGGGCTGTTCAAGTATTAAGTAACGCGATTGTGAGGATGGAAATATGATTTCAGTGCAATTGAGAGAGACAGGAATGTACCAAAAGCGTTGCGTAATACTCGAACGGTCCCTTAATAAGACTTACTAATAAATTCATTTAATTAGTTTACTAAATGAATTTGTAGTTTTATACTCAAAAATTGTAATCTGTTTTATTAAAGATCAGTAGAAACGCTTACTAAGTAACTTACTTATCAGAAAACTACTAATTCTTCTTAGACAGTATTTAAAAAAAAATATTTTATTGAGCTTATACATTTCATAAATTGTATAATATACATTTTATATGGTCCATTTAGTTGTATAAATTATTTCTATCGTACAGGTTAAAGAAAAAAAGATTTTTTCCATGAAAGTTTATTGTAATAATTAAAAAATGATCCCTGGAAAAATTTATTCTTCGCCTGGAAAACCTGGAAAAGTTCTGGAATTTTTTTTAAAGGAAAAACGCTAGACACCCTGATTAAGAAGACATTCCAAAAATTAGAATACAAAAAATAGGCTTTAAATTCACTAATCAAATTTCAGCCACTTTTCTTACCCGCCACCAACAATGGCCCTACCAGAAATAATGGAACAGGAACGTTCCAAGGAACTGCAAGTAGAAGCCCTCGAAAAGCAGGAGATTCTCGAGTACGAAGCACACTTAGCAGCAGCAACAAACAAAGCGCAGATATCCGAACAAACGAGTTTACTTCTCCTTAAATTAATAACAATGGATCCCAAGGGTATTGCCAGGAAACCACCACCAGTAGTTCTAGAACAAATTCAGTCTCTGAATACAACTCATCGCCTCGGTCATCTACTGTGTCGTTCGAGGAAGCCAGATTTCCTTCTGGACATCATTCAAAGACAGCAACAAAGTTCTTCCCAAAGCATGCCATGGCTTGCAGACTTGGTGCAAAATAGCGAGGGTTCTTTAAGCCAATTACCCGTTCAGTGCCTCTGTGAATTTCTTCTATCAACCAGCACTCAGAACGTGGAAAAACAATCTAGACAACAACAGCTACTCGCTCATCTCCAAACTCTCCTGACCGATCCGAACGAAGACCAGCAACACGCTTACGAAGTGCTCGAATATTTCCTAAGAAGACTGAGTAGCCAGCAAACCGGGAGTCGCGTTCAAGCAATCACAGGTTTAAAAATGGTGCTGGATTCGATTCCTTTAGAAGACGAACCTATGGAAGTCGACGGAAAATCCGATAACGAAGTCTGGCTTCTTCGTAAACTTCCGTCGATTCCTCATTTCCTGGCAGTGCGTTCTCTAGTTTCAACAGCGCTCCGAGGAGCCTGTCAGGTCGAGAATAATCCAGAGTTAGTCCGAGTTTATATTCTCTACCTTTCTGCCCACACACTAGAGGATGATCTTCCCGATTTGATTAACCTTGCAAATGAAATCTCGCAGCTTGTCGTTGAAAGAAGCACCATCGTCGCCGCGATTCTACCACAATCAGATAATGATAATCCCCAAACGAGACAGACTCTTCACGCTTTCATGGCCATTTTCTGCAACTATCTTCAAAAAGCTAGAGAACCTAGAGGAGAGGATGCCCGAGGATTTACGTGGTGCGAGAGTCAGGATTTAATCTTGGTACAATGGAGCAACAGGGAGCAGTGCACGATGCACATTCTTGTTGTTCACGCGATGATAATTCTTTTAACCTACGACTCCTCCGAAGATGATGGTTTATTTACTGAATTATTGGAGACCTGGTTCCCGCTGAATGAAGAACCACCGCGGGCTTTCCTCGTGGACACTAGTGAAGAAGCTCTACTGATTCCTGACTGGCTGAAGCTGAGGATGATAAGGAGCAATATTCCTAGATTAGTGGATGCCGCCCTCGAAGAATTAGAACCACAGCAACTCGTGCTCTTCATCCAGAGTTTCGGAATCCCTGTCACCGCGATGACGAGACTACTGCATATCCTGGATGCTACTGTCCAGATTAATCCCGCCTCTGTGGGCGAAGTCGTTTTGGATAAGATTTACATGGCACAGTTGGTCAACATTCTCCACAAACGAGGCGCTTCTGGTGGATTAGTTTTCATGCAAGTCTTGGAGCTCCAGGTGCCGGAACTTCCGGAGGAAAAACCACTCTCTGTGGGAAAACTCGTGGAGCCTCTGCCTCCTAGTGCGATGATACAGAAGCAGTCAGTCATCCAGTGTTCAGTGAAAACAGACGTGCCACATTTGATTAATAGGATCTTCATCGAACCTGTACCGCCGAGTCAGAAGATGGACGCGTTTAGAAGATTGCATAAGACTCTTGTGAAGGATTTGCAGAAATCGGCGAAGGAAAGTGGATCAGTTATTCTAGCGATTCAACATATCCTGAGTGTTTTAAGTTCCATGCAAGTGAAACAGTTTTTGTCGTCGCTAGTCAACTTGCCCAAGTTTTCTTGCACCTTGATGAGGGTTTTGCTGTTACCACTGAAAAAACCAACGACGATGAAGCAAGTCGTTGAGCTCGCAAAAAGTATGTGCTTGAATTTGATTTCCCTGATTGGGGACGTTAAGGCTCCGATTATTCTGATTCTGAGGGACTTTGCCAACCTTCAAGTTTCGAATGTTCCAAACAGGAATGAGTTGATCAATTTAACACAGACGAGAGATCCTGGAACTATTTTGGAGAATACTGATTCACTTAATTTAGAAGAAGTGGGACGCAAGTTACTGGATATTTGTCTGAAGCAACAGAAGAATGATGCGTTGGTTGAAGCCATGGTGAAGCTTTTGGTCTCGGATAGTAATGAGCAAAATGTAAAGCCCAGAACGGGATTGTTGCTTGATTGGCTGGCTTCTGTTGAGCCTGAATTGATAGGAACTTGTCGAAATCTGCAAATGACGCTTCTTTTTGGGAAGACAAAGGCTCATATTAAAATTGATGAAAGCATTGTCAGTATTCATTCCTGCAGACCTTATTTGCTGACTCTTCTTACGCACAGAGCGAGCTGGACGACTTTGTATAAATGTGTGGGACATCTCCTGGAAAAATGTGACGAGGCGTAAGTAGATATTTTTTTATTGATAATATTTTTTATATTACAAGTTTCCTGTTTTACTAAAAGTTCCTTATTTTTACTTATTTATTTTGGACCATATTTCGAAAGATTACATAAAGATTACTCGGCTTTTTAAAATATATTATTAGGTATTAAGAAATAATTTTGAAAAAGGACTTTTCTTTACTTGTTCATACAAAGGAAATTGCGATTACTGGTTTTAATATTTTTTTAAGATACTAAAAGTTTGTGGGATTTTTGGATATTTTTAGAAATATTGGATGTTTTTAATTTTTGTTTGTGGAAAATGATTCTCTTTTCTTTTTAGATTATTTTACACTAGCATCAATCGCGTGTAATTTCTTGTGTTCAAGAGCAAAATAATTTTTAATGCAAATTCAAAATGTTAAATCAATATTTATGAAGTTATTAAGGAGCTATTCATAAACTATATCACGCTATTTATCAATTTTGAATTTACAATACGTGACGTAGAACGAAGAAACCAGCCTTACGACCGAAAAATCGATTTTCAAGTTTTTATTGATTCTGAATTCCCCTATCGAATAAAAAAATCCCCATTGCTTCACGATCAAAATTGAATTTTCTGGAGCTTAAAGTTGTACGAGGGCCCCTTTGTCTTCCTTCGTCTTCCTTTCACTTTGATCCGCTTTTTCTTGTAAACACATTTTCGGTCGTAAGGCTGATTTCTTCGTTCCACGTCACATATAGTATTAATAATAATTAATAATAATAATAACACACATCTTTTTATGCAATTTTCATTGAAAAAATAAATTTTACTGTCTCTTTCATTATTTAAAAATAAATATTTTTAAATTCTAAACTTACAAAATTAAATTTAGTGTCAAAAAAATATGTAGGACTTAAATTAATTAACTTTAATAACCACACATACACACACACACAACTATAATAAAGAACGATTCATGTATTTTTGCCTTTCCACATTGAAGGTTTTACGTTTCGGCTTGAGTCAAAAGACGTAAACATCTTCCAAGAAAACTTCCTTAGAGTTAAGGCAATAATAACGTTCTTGAAATCCTTTGAAATTTTTAAAACCTGCTGGAATTCCTTGAATTTCCTTGAAATCTTTTAAAATACACTAGTCTTCAATATTCTTTGAAAACTTTTGAATTCTCTTGAAATTTTTAAAATCCGTTAAAATCTTTTGGAATCCCTTGAATTTCCTTGAAATCTTTTAAAATAACTTAAAGTATTTAAAATCCTTTAAAATCTTTTGAATTCCCTTGAAATTTTTAAAATTCGTTAACATTTTTGAAATTCTTGGAGATTCTAAAAGATTCCACAAATTTGGTGAAATTATTTGAATTCCCTTAGAACCTTTAAAAACCTTTAAATCTTCTGAAATTCCCTAAAATCTTTTAAATCCTTTGAAACCTCTAAAAATCGCGTGGAATTTTTGAAAATTGTACGAAATTCTTTGAAATCCTTTGAAATTTTTAAAATTCTTTGAAAACTTTTGAATTCCCTTGAAATTTTTAAAATCCGTTAAAACCTTTTGGAATCCCTTGAATTTTCTTAAAATCTTTTAAAATAACCTAAATACTTAAAATCCTTTAAAATCTTTTGAATTCCCTTGAAATTTTTAAAATCCGTTAAATTCTTTGAAATTCTTGGAGATTCTAAAAGATTTCATAAATTTGGTGAACCTATTTCAATTCCCTTAAAATCTTTAAAAACCTTTAAATCTTCTGAAATTCCCTGAAATCTTTTAAATCCTTTGAAACCTCTAGAAATCGCATGGAATTTTTGAAAATCGTAGAAAATTCTTTGCAATCCTTTGAAATTTTAAAAATCTGTTGGAATCCCTTGCATTTTCTTTGATATCTTTTAAAATACACTAAAGTCTTTAAAATTCTTTGAAAACTTTTGAATTCCCTTGAAATTTTTAAAATCCGTTAAAACCTTTTGGAATCCCTTGAATTTTCTTAAAATCTTTTAAAATAACATAAATATTTAAAAGCCTTTAAAATCTTTTGAACTCTCTTGAAATTTTTGGTGAAATTATTTGAATTCCCTTAAAATCTTTAAAAATCTTTAAATCTTCTGAAATTCCCTGACATCTATTAAATCCTTTGAAACCTCTAGAAATCGCATGAAATTTTTGAAAATCGTATAAAATTCTTTGCAATCCTTTGAAATTTTAAAAATCTGTTGGAATCCCTTGCATTTTCTTTGAAATCTTTTAAAATACACTAAAGTCTTTAAAATTTTTGAAAACTTTTGAATTCCCTTGAAATTTTTAAAATCCGTTAAAATCGTTAACATCATTGGAGACTCTATAAAATTTTGTAAAATTTCTTGAAATTGAATTAATTCTAATTGAAGAGTAGCATGCCATAAAGTTCTAACCCTTACATGTTTATTTCTCAAGTTATTATTACATTCTAAAAGATTAAGCAATTTTCATGAGCTAAAATAAAATACAGATACGGTATCTCTCAACAGAAAGTCATTTTATTAAATTATATATATTAATTCAATTTATTCGTTTTCATATTAAGAAGCGAAAGTGAAGCAAAATACGTACCTTTTAAATTATCACATAACCGAATTTGTCACTTTCAGAAACTTATAATTTGTGGCTTCAAAGCTTCAAAGGAAAAATTTGCTTCACCCCAAAAAACTTTTGATAATGAAGAATTATTTTCTATAGATAAAAATATACTCATATTTGTTTTTAACTCATGAGAAAGACATAGCAATATATTGGAAAAATGAAGAAACATGAGTGAATAAAGAAATTGTATTAGAAAATAATTATAATGACAATGATTTCTATGCATATGAGAAAGCAAAAGTAAAGCGAGGTACGTACCTTAGAAAATATCACTTGACCGTCGCTTTAAGAAACTTTTTCAAACATTCAAATTCACGATACAAAACTTTTCGTATTAAAAAACTATCTTCTAAGGATCGAGATATACTCAGCACGTAATTGTTTAATTTAGCAACACATAATCCAATATTCCAACTAGATTCTCTGTCATTCATATAACAAAATAACCATAATCACAAGACATTCTAAACCATAAATAATCTCTCATAAACGTCAAACTGACATAATAAACTGACTGTCCCACTGAAAGAAAAAATCCCGAGACAAAAGAACACGATAAGCGAGCGGAACGTAGGAGCTTCATTGTGGAAGGACGGAAAGACACTTCTACTTTATTATATAGTAATAATAAATTACTTTTTACATAATATAAAAACGTTTTTTTTACAGTTATGATCCCACAGCAGTGTTGGATTTCCTCTGGGCTTTGACCTGTAACCCAAAACTCTGGCAGGGTCGTGATAAATTCACTCCCAAACATTACGTTCCAGAAAATGTTTTGCTACTGACCGAAAAACAACTCCTGAATCTAGTCGCCTATCTCGTAGAAGAAGCAGTTAATATTTGTAATCAAGGAACGAGAAACGCAGCTCTCACTCAAATGGAATCCAGACTCAGTTTACTTTTACACTGTGTTTCAATGGAAGACAAACTCACCTGCAGTGTCGTTAACTACTTAACAGAAAAAATGATGGGAACTGATAAGAAGTATGTATTTAAATTACAAAAAGAAATATTTCCAAGTCTGGTATTAAATGACAATTAAAATTAATTTATTTTTCAGAGTTCACTCCGACATGGCGCATAAGTTTCTCCTCCATCTCTACATGAAAATCCCAAAAGTTATCTGCTACCTCGACTCCTATCAAACAAAGAAATTCGTCGATGGAGCCAGGATTACAGACTGGACTGGTTCAGTTTTAGATTGCATGAGTCATTCTCTTCTAACTGCTTTGGCAGCAACGCCTCGACAAAAATCCTGGAATTCGAAATCTCAGGAGTTTGAACTCTGTGCTAGAAAAATGGCAACAGTCCATCCTATTCTGGTGTTAAGACAGCTGCCGATGCTCGCTTCTTCTCTCACTGGAAGAACGTATCTGGACTTTCCTCAATTTAGATCCGGTCACCATTTGAACCTTTTTGTCCAAGTTATGGGATTGCTGGAATTGTTGCAACCTCATCTTTTTAACGAAGAACACAGATCTGCTCTTGAGGACACTTTGGAAAATTACTTCCAGTGTTTCCAGGTAAAAGATTCAATCTCATTTTAAATATAATATTGATTTACTTACGTTATTTGTAAATAAAATAACTTACGTTATTTTCGTAGCATTCGATGATGGAGTTTTGTTTTTGATTTCTAGAATTACACTCCGATGAAGGACCTTGTATCGCTCTTCAATCGGTTCGTTGCCTTGCTGCAAGCTTACATTTCTCATGGAGGCCAAAGAGCTTTGAAATATCTGCAGAAACACGCTCACGTACTTTAGTAAGTGATTCTATTTTTGAATCAGAAATCAATGCTATGATGAAAGGAATGATCCAGGGAATCGACTTATGTTCTGCGTTTCACTCAGAGAATTTTGTATCTCTGTTTTCAGTGAGTTACAAGGACGTCCTGGATTAAGCAGCCTGCGAACTCTGATGTCGGGCATTCCAGTTCCGAGGGAAGGCGAAGATGGAGACGAGGCTCTAGTTATAGTCGCGCCTGCTCCACCACCTCCTGAACCTCTTATCACGCAACAGTTTTCTACTTCCCTGCCTACGCTCAAAAAACTTTTTGGAGATGGTAACAAATACTTCTCAAATTCTCATGAGTTCCTTTGATTTTAAAACTTAATTTATCCTTTTTCACTTATTTTTCTGTTTCAGACGTTCTTAGCGTTCTACATGAAATCGAAGCTGCATCATCTCGTAAGCCTGCGATTTTGGAGTCAATAGTTGACAACATTGCAGATCTGCTTGTCTCGCCTCAAGGCAACGTTAGATCGATGGCTCACAATTTAATAGCGAGAGTTTTAAAACACCGACCCAGTCCAAATTTGAACATTCTCGCTGCCTTTCAAAGATGTTTAGATAGTCCTCGAGCCGATGTACTTATGTCAGCTCTTGACAGATTACCAGATATTGTTCTGTGTATGCAAGGTACATTCGCTCTTATTTTAATTTCTTTTTAAGTTGAATAAATTTCAATTGTACTAATTGTTTTTCTTTTTTTTTTTAGAACACGCTCTACCTCTTATGCAAAAGGTCTTTGAGCTTGGTGTAAATTCTAATGTGAATACTGTTCCTTACATTACCAAGAGCATTGCTCTTTTGAACACACAACAAGGCTGTTAGTTCTAAAGGTATTATGGTTTTCCACCGAAATAATTTAAAATAAAAGTCCTTGACTGATGGATTTGAATGTGAGATTTACTTTCTTTTGATTTTTTTTTTCCATTGCAAATAGCTGATTTCGTCCAGAGTTTTATTCCCGTGTGTTTCCCGCTTTCCCAGAGAATGTTCGTTCAGTTTCAGCTTTCAGGTTCCTGGTTCATCTCTGGTGAGTCTTTAAATTTAATTAATAATTTGAAAATGGTCGTTTTTAAATGTTTAAATCTTGAAGATTGATCTTGAAACTTTTAATATAAAAGCTCGAAAGTTAAATGTTTTTTTTTCTTAAATATAATATCGTTCAAATTTTACGTAACTGCAGTTTGCAACGATTAAAAAAAACGAAACATCGAAAACACGATTTGGAAAAAACAAGCGAGACCAAACAATTGACGACGGAAAATGGTCAATCTCAATAAAAAAAAAAGTATTTATGAAAGCTTCGGTCTTCTAGATCCCTCGGAATTTATCCCTTTTCCACCCCTCATACTTAAATAATTCCTAGAAACTACCCAAAATTCAAGACCACGAATTTTGCAACGCGAAGTAGTTTCAATTGGTTTCAATTAACAAGAAGAAAGAAATATAAAAGTTTCAGCCCCCTAAACGCCTCGACTCTCACCCCTTTTTCACCCCTAATACTTAAAAAAATCCTAGTAACTATCCAAAGTTCGAGACGACGAATTTTGCGACGCAGAGTAGTTTAAATTGACAAGAAAAAAGCCATATAAAATTTTCAGCCCCCTAAACGCCTCGGATCTCACCCCTTTCCCACCCCTAATACTTAAAAAATTCCTGGAAACTTCCCAAAATTCGAGACCACGAATTTTTCAATGCCGAGAACTTTCAACTGATAAAAAGAAAGACATGAAATTATCATCCCCTTTCATATATCACTCTTTTACTACCCCTAATACTTAAAAATTCCAGGAAACTAACAAAAATTCCAGACCATGAATTTTTCGATGCAAAGTAGTTCCAACTGACCAGAAAAAAGCCATATAAAATTTTCAGCCCCCTAAACGCCTCGGATCTCACCCCTTTACATTCCTAATATTTAAAAAATTCCTAGAAACTACCTAAAACTGGAGACCACGAATTTTTCAATGCAAAATAGTTTCATTTGTCAAGAAGAAAGCTATATAAAATTTTCAGCGCCCCAAAAACATCGGATCTCACCCTTTTTCTACCCCTAATACTTAAAAAATTCTTGAAAACTACTCAAAATTCGAGACAACAAATTTTTAAATGCAGAGTAGCCCTCTAGAACTCTAGACTTCCCAAAATTCAAGACCTTTTAAATTGAAACTACTCTGCATTGAAAAATTCGTTATCTCGAATTTTGGCAAGTTTCTAAGAATTTTTTAAGTATTAGGGATGAAAAAGGCGTGAGATTCGAGGCGTTTAGGAGGCTGAAAATTTTATATGGCTTTCTTCTGGTCAATTGAAACTACTTTGCATTGAAAAATTCGTGGTCTGGAATTTTTGTTAGTTTCCAGAAATTTTTTAAGTATTAGGGATAGAAAAGGAGTGAGATATAAAAGTATTTTGGGAAAAAATTTCAAGTCTTTACTTTTATCAAGTGAAACTTCTTTGAATTGAAAAATTCGTGGTCTGGGATTTTGGGTAGTTTTCAGGAATTTTTAAGTATTATGGGTGGAAAAGGGGTGAGATCCGAGGCGTTTAGGAGGCTTAAACTTTTACACCTCTTTCTTCTTGTTAATTGAAACTACTTTGCATTGAAAAATTTGTGCTCTCGAATTTTGGAAAGTTTCCAGGAATTTTTTAAGTATTAGGGGTGGAAAAGGTATGAGCTCCGAGGGATCTAGAGGGACGAATCTTTCAGAAATACTTTCTTTCATTGAGATTTACCATTTTCCGTCGTCAATTTGTTGGTCGTGTTTTCGATGCTTCGTTTTTTTTTAAATCGTTGCAAACTGCAGTTACGTCAAGTTTGGAAACTTTTTAACTTAGTTTCCGGAATATGTTTTTAACGTATTTTAAAAAGTTTGAAAAATAATAGAATTCAAATTTGAGGGCGATTCAATTAAAAGGCTTCTAAATTCTAAACTTTGAAGCATACAAACTTGAAAATCTCGAAATTTGAAAGTATTCAATTATAAAATGGTTTCGAATTAAAAAGTTGAAATTAAAAAAGAATTTTCAACTCGAAGTTGTCCAAATTTTTAGAAGTGATCTTTTCGAACGTGATTAGAAACGAAATTGAAATATACAAAAAATTTCGATAAATTTAAATTAATTTTTTAAAATTAAAAATATATAAAGGACGAGGAGAGTAAGAGTCACACTTACTTGCAAGAAAATTTTATTTTATCAATTTTATAAGATCATACGATTCATCCATTATGCATAAATAAAAAATGTTCCTCCTTTTACATATTAAAAATGAGTAATTGTATACAATTTAATTTATCGAAAGGCTTCAAGGGGAACATTGTTGATCGTGTAGGCTTGCATAAAATTTTTGATCGCAGCTCTCACGTCCCAATTTGTCTTTTCTAAACTCTTTACACAATATTCTCTATTCATTCCCGTCAATTCATGTAGAAATCGCAAAAGCTGTTCCCTCTCGGCGTTGCTTAACGGCACCGGCGTATATTTTAAGGGTGGTTTGAGATCTCGGGTCTCCAAACTTTGTAGTGATTTAGAATCCTGTGGAACGCTTTCGATGTGATACTGATCGTTTGAAATACAAAACTCATTATCCTCCTTCGAAATAAGAATTAAAGTTCTCGTGAAAGCCAAAGGCGGAAAGGGACAATCCCTAAACGAAAAATACCCTTGAATCGCTATCGCAAAACAATTATTCGACTGATAGATCAAGTCGATCTGGAAAGTCTTCACATTATGAACTGTTTTTGGTTGTCGACTGAGAGTATAAATAATATCATTCGGCCCATGCAATAAAAATTCCTGGCACTTTGCATAATCTACAAACTTCAATAAATTTCGATTCGTGGCAAAGGATTTCATCAACTGCACGTGAGTAAAGTTCGTGATCGACCCCAGCGTCATCGAAAACATTGCTCCAGTGTCGTAAAGTCCATTTAGCACAGATCTGTCAACCTGATCGTACAAATTAAAATAATGCCTCACAAATTGCTTCACCAGAAGAAGCCTCGAACCATCTCCAAGGAAATGCCTCTGTATCGTTGGAACGAATTTCTTCTCCACACCAATCATGACTCCGTCGAGAACCTGCAGGTGTGGGAAAACTGCCTTCGCTGCTTTTACATAATCGTCAGGTCGACTATACTTCGTGCAAAGTGGATTCCCATCCACCCAGAGTTCCATAATATTAAACTCGGAAAAGTAATTCAATTGTCTGAAGTCTGTTAGCTTGTTGTTTCGGAAATCGATCTTAGCCAAGTGGAAGTTGAAGAATTTTTCGTGAGGTATAAAAACCATAAATTCGTTTGACCTCATAGATAGTTCTCGAACCGGGAGTTTCATTTCTCTAGTATTATTCAAAAGTGCGCTTCTGGCACAGCGCAAACTGAGATTTAAACACTTCGGGGTCGAGATCGAACAATAAACAGGACCAAGGCGTTTATCATTTTGAAAATCGTCAAGGTTAAGGACTTTTTTAACCGGATCGTATCTTTGCTGTGCAACTCGACAAATTACATTCTGTGGATTTAGTTGGAGTTCGGTCAATGTTTGATATCCGAGAATTACATCTATTCGCACATATTCCCCACTCGGCATCGGAATCTGAAGACTGTATTTCATAAGACTGTCTATCAATTGTGCTCCACATCTCGCCAGGAAAGTGGATTTCGTATTGGTTTCATCCTTGTAGAAAACGGGGATGAGAACTTCGGGTACAGCAGCCAAAATTATTGCGTCGAGAATATCCTTTTTCTTTGGTGTTTGTGAATGAAAAAGGATGAATTTGTGCCAAACATCCTTCCGATTTGCGAGAGTATAATCAGCGGCCGTAAAAGAAGGGTTTAGGTACGACAATCGCACAGGTTCGCATGTTATTTTTAAAACAGAGACTGTATTTTGAATTGAATTTGTACTTACTGGCGTCGTCACAGACGCAGCCATGTTTTTATTTTATCGATAATTACTCCGAAATTGCTCTTTTAGTGATGTTTAGGTAATTAAACAGTTGATTTTGCTCTCGGAGTTTTATGTCCGGCGTCCAGAAATGTGAGGTTAGGAACTTCCTTGAAGACATCCCAGTCGCAGCAAAAAGCTAAGTTCAGGATTTTTTTAGTTGTAGCAGATAATAATTTAGATTTCATAGGGACTTTGAAATACCTGGTGTTCTACTTACTATAGTTTTGCAGTTAAATTAATAAAAGAATTGCTCCATGTCAACAATTGCTGTTTACCTTGTGCAAGGTGACCAACTGTAAGAAATTTAATGATCTAAGCAGGCTTTTTAAAAAACAAATTTGACGCTGAACGCTAGGGGAGATTAAATCATTACAGAAATTGTTATTTTTTTTTTTTATTTGGGAAAATAGGAATGTGTTGAAATATCTTGTCATTAAAAAAATAAATTTTTGATATTTTTATGATGTTGGCGATTCTGCATTTTTGAAATGTCGATTCATTATTTTATAAAGAATTTTTTTAAACTTTTAGATTAAATTAAATTTCATTGTAAAAGTAAAAAAAATTGAAATGATAGTTTGTATTATTAGAATGAAAAGAATGTTTGTATTGAAATTATAAATATAAATTGAATTTTTGCATTACGAACTCTATTACGAAATTAAAAATTGAGTTTAAACTTGAATGTACTCAAATTTTTCTATTCATCTATGAATATAAAAAATTAAAAGAAATAATTATGAAAAATGTTTATAAAAAGACAAGAAATTAATAGAAAAAATATTTATCAAAAATGACAAGAAATTAATATAAAAAATGTTTAGCGAAAATAACAAGAAATTAATATAAAAAATGTTTATAAAAAATGACAAGAAATTTTTATAAAAAATGTTCATCAAAAATGACAAGAAGTTAATATGAAAAATGTTTAGCAAAAATTACAAGAAATTAATATAAAAAATGTTTAGCAAAAACGACAAGAAATTAATATAAAAAATGTTTAGCAAAAATGACAAGAAATTAATAGAAAAAATATTTATCAAAAATGACAAGAAATTAATATAAAAAATGTTTAGCGAAAATAACAA